>CAUYLG010060007.1:0-65417 GCA_963573385.1 Cacajao melanocephalus
GCTTGTCTGCCTGTGGAGGCGCTACTGGGTTTCTAGGGACTCCTTCAGGTTACTAGGGAAGCTTCCTGTGTCTTTTTTTTTTTTTAACTGCATTTTAGGTTTTGGGGTACATGAAAACTGGGAGATTAGACCCGCCTCTTCTGCTGACCTGTAGGCACTGCTGGGTTGTCAAGAATGACGACCCGTTGCTGCGTAGACTTCCTGTGTTTTTTGTTAAAACATGTAGCCCAGTCCCACCCCTCTAGTGGTGGGTTGTGCCCTTCTTCCACTGGGCTGGATCATTCAGGGTTCATCTCAGACTGTGGCACTGGCTATGCAACCCACTGGAGTCAGAGCTTCGGCCCTCTGGGGTTTGTGGGGGAGGATAGGGACCCGCCCAGCCGCACCCCGCCGTCTCCCTCTTTCAGCTTTCTCTCTCTCCAGTCATGGGGTAGGGGCCTGCCCAGCTGCTCCCGCTTACAGCTCCCTCTCTCTCTGGATGGAGGGTGGGGGCGATAGCTCAGTCCGCAGGCTCTTATTCAACTCTGCGGTTGTAATTCCCGGCGCTTGACTGGCAAAGATCCCCTGTTCTATGTATTGCTGAGGCTTTGGGGGAAGTGCTGTATCTAGACTAGAGTGCCAGAGGGGGAGCCTCCGACTCGCCAGTCAGATGCACTTTCTGGGTGAAGCCGTACCCCTACCCGTCTTGGTCTGCCCTGAGTGGGCTTTGCTCGCCATCCGACCAGACCCGTTGAAATGCACCTGGTACCTCGGTTGGAGCTAGGAGATCTCTGGATTTCTGCGTCTCTCTCGCTGGGTGTTATGCGCTGGAGTTGTGTCTAATCAGCCATCTTGGATCCTCTCCATTTGAAACTTTTAAATAATTTTATCAGAGTAATGCATTTTTATCAAATGCATACGTAAAGTATTAAATACAATAGAAGTTATTTTTACTGGCCTCTTATGTGATTTGCCTGATTGAGCAACTCTCTCCCTTCCCTCAGTATATCCTACCAACTGATGCTCACATCCAGCTCAGGACCATATGCTCTCTAGCCCGCCTGCAAACTTCTGATCCCTCTTGTGGAGATATATGTGGACCAAGAGTCAGTGGTGTTTGTCCCCAGATCTACTGTGCCAGTTTCGCTCATTCATGTAATTATTCAATGATTATTGTGTAAATCAATGACATATGGATGTGTAAAAGAGAATTGCTGTTTCTATTAAAATGTTTTGTAAAGACTCAATAAAGTTGAGTTACTAAAAATAAAAGGCTATAGAATTATATAAGAGCAAGATAGTGGTAAAATATTGGGGAAAACTTTAAAAGGATTCTGCTTTGTGCCTTTAAGTTTTCAATCTACTTTAATGAAACAGAAACTGAGAAATACAGATGATGATTATGGGTGTAGTTTATGTAAGAAAATGAAGAACTGGAAACATTTGGCTATATTCTATATGCAGAAACCCTGGTAGTATTCCCATGGGATTCTTATGATATTAAATTTGGTAAGGTTCACATAGTGCACTCAGCAGCATGTCTGATATTTAATAAGCATTCAATCCATGTTAGCTGTTATTGTGGTTATTATTGATTTAATAATTGTGGATCCAGGCAATTTTGAGAGAAAAGCGAAAAAAAAAAAGGCAAGGTGAGACCAAATCAGTATTTCAAAAGAAAATATTGGGAATAAACTTTTAAATCCAGCAACCCAAGGGCCTAAACTTCACTGTGATGATTTTTTTCTTTGCATCCAAATATCTGTGTGTAAAATTAAGAGTATATTGATAATCAGATATCTACAAGGTTAGCTGGAAAAACAAATCCTGATTCATTATTGAAAATAAGACCTTGGCATTCCAAATGTAACCTGATTTTGATTTTAACAACAAAATGCCACATAGCTTAGGAAGCTGTCTAACCTTTTCCTATCCTTGTATTCTCAGTTAGATAAGGATGATGACACACAACTAAATTAATTTATCACATGGCCAGAAGAATGATTTTGAATTCTTTGAGAAAAGTACACTATGGTATATTTGCGTTCTCTCACTTGAGTGTGAGCTCTAGCTGACTCAGTGCTGTGCGAAGCTCTCCAACCCTCCAGACAAGGATCAGTGAAATGCTAATTCTTTAAAAAATTGAATTTTCATCAAAGCGCTAGACCTATTCATTTATTATGATGTTTATGCCAAGTTTCAACAGGTAAAACATGCTTCACCACAAAAAACAATGAAAATCAGAATAAGTTATAGGATGAAAGAGAAAGATTCTATTTTATTCAATTATCTATGCCACTAAATTAAGTCTTAATTCTTTTTCAATCTCATAAATACAATATAAGAACAGATATACTGGATATGAGGTTTAAACTCATTCATTTTAGTGGGTCTGGCCAAACCCAATTAATTTCTGTTTGTGAAGCAATCCCCATTGTTGGGGTTTCAAATTATTTTCATAGTTGACCGTGGAAGAAGATGCATAGCTGTTTAATACATGATCTTGTAGCTAGTCAGTCAGTCTATATTGACTGCATGGACTGAGCCTAACATCCTATGTATTTATTATGTACAAATATAGAGAGAAATCACAATAATTTAGAAGAGATAGTTAAAACCTTTAAAGAGCTATATACTCTATTACTATTATTAGGAGGTAGAAGAGGACACTTTTCCTTAGGAGACAATTCAAAAGATTAAAACAAATTGTATTTCCCTATCACTTAACCTATCCTTAAATAAATATGTCTTTCAAAAATTTAAGTTAATTCAATATATATTTATGCATAAGACTATACTAGATTCAGAGAAGTTAAAAAGAGGAACTAGACTGGATCATCCCAGTGTTCAATAAGTTTACTATAGTGGGGGACACAGGCATTTGTCTAACTAGTATACTTCCATCCATAATGTGTGGAGAGACAAACTAGACCAGGGAAAAATTACCAATACTTGAGTGTACTCGCATTGTAATGTCCTAATATTAGGCTTCCAGACACCCTTAAGAAATTGCTAGATTTGCACAACCTTCATATCTGAGCCATCATGGAAATGGAGAAAGAGCCTTTTATATCCACATTGTTTAAAGAAATGACTCGATCATTAAAAGTCAGATAGCTTAAAAGCAATGTCTGATGAGAACAATCTCTCATACAATCAATAAGCAACTTACCAGAATATCATAAGGTATAAAAAAGCACATGCATTTGACTTTTTGAATAACCAGCTTTTCCACACTTATTTAATTTCCTTCCTTGATTCACTGACAGCCTACATAAATAATGATAATAAGCTGGATAAAATCAATTTTGTATGGAGGAAGATTTTGAGTTCTAGGCTAAACAATGTTCTTATCACTAAGCCATGACAGTGTGACCTTAATCATGCTACCATTACCTGGGTGAACAGGTAAATATAGAGTTTCAATTATGATAAAGTGGGTTGGAGCAATGCATTACATATCCAGGTCCAGCCCCAGGGGATCAGCTGTACTGAAGGACCTGTAACTTACTGACGAGCTATATAAATGACTCACAAATACCTGCATCCAAAATATAGATATTACTAAATCAAGTAGAATGGCCAATACCTTATACCAAGAAGTTCATAACAATAAAATTCAAAATGCCCTTCGATTAATGTTTTAAATCATTCTAAAAATAGAATAGCATATCATTGATGCAAATATAAACTGGTATTTTTTGGCACACGTGAAATTTGCTAAAAAATAATTTAAAAGACAAGTGCCAGCAAAATTTTTATCTCAATTAGGGTTAGCAGAGCAATATTATAAATGAGTCACACTAGGTGATTTAAATGGGGCAGGATAGCAAGACAGACAATTAATCCTACCATTGCTTAAACCACACCATCCTTGAGTATTCATTTAAGTTTTAGTCAACATATTTTGAAAAATATTTTTTAAAAGGCATGCAGAGAGCAAAGTATTACCTATATATTTATAAAATATAGAATAGAATATGTTAATACATGTAAAAGTATTATATAATATATATTTCATTATAGTTATATGTTATATAAAAAATATTGTATGCCATACATTATATATGTTACAATATGTTGTATTATATGTAATATATATTATATATATGCATATATTTATATATATAAAATGTCATTTAAGGAAAGAAATGGAACCACATAACCCAAAAAGCCAAAAACTAAGTAGTCACGTAATTGCATTCTTATGGCTCTGTAAAATTGTTCTCAGAATGGGCTGAGGCTCTCCTCTCCCTATAGGTGACTGAATGAGAAGAAATATACGATGTTACAGTAGGCCAGCTCCATCTGGCAAAAAGAGGCCCTGAATAATCACCATGAAAAATCATTTGGTTCAAGGAAAACCTCAAGATTTCTTTCTTACAGCTGTTTACTACAGAATAAACTATCATTAATTCTGGATAATTTAAATATCTATGGGGTTACTTCCTTCAGAGCCCTCTTCTTTCATCCTAGCTTTCTGCTCATCTACTCTTCCAAGCATCCCAAACTAAGGCATCCAACAGTAGGCCACTAATACTCAATGCCAGGAGCTGCACATGGCATCTCCATCTCAATTTCACCCAAAGACATTAAGCCCAAGTACTCAGTTTTACACAAAGATTTTATTAATAAGTGAAAACACCATTGTATATTAGCACATTGATCTGTTATGGGGTGGAATGCTGAGAATCAAAGGAAATCATCTTCCTTGTGGTGCTCATTTTCTAATGCTACCCACCCCTGAGTCCCCAGCTCCATCTCCCTCCCACAGAGAGTACAGGCTCAAAGCCCAGGCTTTTCTATAGCAAATTTTGATGGTAATGCCAGATTTCCTAATAAGTGACACCAAGCTTAATCAGGCCCAAAACACAAAAGATGACACATATATTTCATGACCCTCTCCCTTCCCATAATTTTCCTTGTTACAAATAAAATATTAGAAACTTGGAGACATCTTTGTGTAGAAAGTTTTGTAAATGTCTTTGGATGTGATAGCGGTATATGAATTTCTTTCCTCTTCTTTTTCAGGATGGGGACCAGTGAAGTACTTGTGGCCTGTACCCAGAATCAGTGAGTAATTTCCTCATAATATTTGAGTCTTAGGTGGTTATAGATAAGCAGACCAACAAGTAGAAAATGTGAAAACCTTATTGTGTTGCTTTTAAGCACCTGTTCTGGTGATGATAACCATCTCTAGAAAGCACAGCCTAGGTGGCATTGTTGGAGTGCATAAAGTCTTGAAGGGCGGGGAGAAAAACAAGCTAACCACCATCCTTGTCCTCAAGCAATTTACAAAGGAAACTAAAGCCTCTGAAGATTTATTTCAGTTATATATAGGTTGTTGTTTACCTTATTTGAAAGTGTTTACATGTTTTTCTATTTTTATTTTTAAAGTATTTAACACTTTCCTGGCACATTGCACTATAGTCTATTTTTTAAAATGTCTTCCTCTATGAATAGAGTAAAACATCATTAATTCATATACTGCTAATACACCATTCTTGACAATTTGATCTAGACTAAACTGAAATTTAGCTTTGAATTGTCTGCAAGGAATGGATTTGCTAAGTGAAATGAAATATTTGTAACCAATGTAAAAAGAATACATTATTTTCATGGCTCTAGCATGCAGTGGTCTTTAGACAAAAAGATTCAGCTATAAAATAAGGATTATTAAGGTCACTAAGTAGATGTCCCTTTAGACAGACTTTATTGGCAGATAACAGTATTGAAAGTGATAAAACAATGTTGCTTTCAATAAATTCTGACTTCTCTAATTCAGGCTAGATCTTCCTCTCCTCCTTTCCAAACTAATTATTCTAATCAAATGAAGTTTACTATTGTGTAATATGTGGATGAAGTATTTAGTAATAGAAGAAGATAATTCCTATTATCTTAAAAATCTATAAATATAAATTTTAATTTTCAGACACTTATCTGTAATGTTGATCACCTAGATGACAGAAGTATATTTACAAGAAAAATGATGTATTATTCCATTTTCTTTTTCATGGTCTCATACGGAAATTTTTTTTTTTTCATTTAAAACTCAACATTTTTGCAAAGCAAGCAAGTCAGATTCCCAGGGTGATAGCAAAGATTTGAGGTGAGGGCAAAAAACAAAATCAGATCATGCCCTCTTTGCAGTATGTTGACAAATTGGAGTAGTAACTGAGTCACCATACATTTATTTATTCCTTTATTCATTCAACAAACACTTAGCCAAGGGCCATGCTTATTGCATCAAACGATGTAGAGATAAATAAAATTATCTTCTTGTCTTTGTTGTGCTGGTATCCCATAAGTTGAGACAGAGATGGAGACAAATGACTTTCTCATGTGATAAGCAATGTGTTATCCCAATAAACAGAGTACTTCAGAAATGCACAGAATACACCATTAAATCGAACAGGAAGAGTTGGGGAAATATTAGGTAATAGTTATCACACTTGAACTGATTCTTAAAGAATGAATAGAATTTCTACAAGTAGAGAAAAGGAAGGACAGCCTTTCAAGCAGTACAAGCAGAAGCATGGAGACATCAAAGCTCATGTATTGCTCAAGTAAAACAACGTAGACGTAGAGTTAGTTGTATAGAGCTGACGGAATTTGGGAGTAGCATATGGTCTGTACATAAAGGTATATTGCCAGGAAAAGATGCCCTTTAAGTGGTCAAAAACAACAACTGGAGTTCAGAGAGAGAAAGATTTGAGAGTCATTTGCATAGAGAGTTGAAATGTGAAGAGATGGAAATAAATAAGATCACTCAAGGGCACAGGAGAGAACTTTTAGGAATACAGAATCAGCTTCTTCCTGAGATAAGAGAAAAGGATGGGTGGGGAAAAACTCAGATCAGTTTAAAGATGGGTATAAAGAAATTTGAGGGACTTTATGTCTGAAAGCTTCCATTGTCTTGCCACTATACTGTGGGTAAGCATGGGACGTAGAACAGGAGGACACAAGTTTGAAACCTAATTCAGCCGCCCATGAACAATGCAACATGGGGAGGTCATATAACCCCTGTAAATTTCCATTTTTCCCTCTGTGAAATGGAGGAAATAATAACATGAAATTCATAGGCCAGAGAACTTTATAACACATATGGAAGCACTTTATAAACTATAATACAGTTGGCCCAGAACACATGCTGGATGAGTCACTGAGCTCTTGTTTATTAAACGGGGATAAGCTGGGCAGGGGGGCATGTTCCTGTCATCCCAGCTACTCAGAAGGCTGAAGTCGGGGGATTGTTTGAGGCCAAGAGTTCAAGATTGTAGTGTGCAATGATTATTGTACCTGTAAACAGCCATGCAGTCCACTCTGGGCAACATAGTGAGATCCTATCTCTAAAAAAAAATCAAATAAAATAAGGATAACAGCACATAGCTTACATGGGTTACTGAAGACATTAAAGATAAGGTGTGCACCATGTGTGCTCTTCTGTGAATAAGAGCTTGTCTCTTGGGAAAGAAAAAAAAACTGCAATGGGGAAACAAGACAAGAAAAAGACATGGAAAAATGTTTTTGAGCAGAATTAAAAGACTATCCTGAAAACATGGGTTTGCAGGTATAGCCACACCTATGTACTCTGGAGCAGCAGAAATGAATGAGTTGATGGTCTGGGGTTGAAGTAGATCAAAGCAGGTATACTAGTGGCTGAGAGCAAGTGCCATTGAGGGGACAATTGGAAAGGTTGGCCAATGCAGATCCCAGAAGTTTAGAGGCCCTGTTCTCTGGCCTCAGCCCTGGTTTGGCAGAATGATGCCCTTTCTATTCAGAGTCTGCAGCCTGTGGTCCTATGACTTGTTGTTGTCAAGAAAGTGAGTGGCTTACATGAAAGATTGAGCATCCAGATGTCTCCAAGTTCATATGCTCTCACCATCAGCTAAGCTCCAGCCCTGACACTACTGCTCAGAGTAGGACAGCGGCCAGCCAGACCCCTGCCTGACCCTTCTACTCTCTCACTTCCCACCCTTTGCTCATATCCGAACTACAGCCTATTCCCAGCCTCCTCTTCCACGTGAACTTTCATTCTTCCCTAGCACATAAGGCAGTAAAAAGGCTGTCCACCTCCTCTGGAATAGAAAAGCAAACTATTGTTGGCCAGCTATTAACAAAAAGGAGCCAGACTGCATGCTATCTGCCCCTCATACATTTAACATCAAGTTTAAACCTCATTCCAGCACTTGCTGGTTGCAACAGGCAAGATTGCACTTCCTCCCACACGTGGAAGTAAGTTATCTCACCATCCACTAGGAAAATGTTCAACGTCCTCTTAAAATGTTTAGTGAGCCTTGGGGACCCCGAGAGAGAGTTGCCAAGATCTATCTTGATAGTTACAAAACTTACCTCCGAGAGATTTGAATTGCTAGAGCTTTCATCCTCTATTTGCCAAATGGCAGTAATAAAGGAAATATAGGCTATCTCTTGCACATTATTGACTTCTATTTTAATTAATGTAAGACACATTCCTCATTTGGGAACATGGTTGATTCACTCAGTCAATTGTTATTCATTAAGGATATACCAAATGCAAGATGCTAGCTCATAGTCAAGATCTTTGGAGATAATGAATATAAACAGCTCCCATGAATAATATTTGAAATATCAGGAAAAACCTATCCAATTAGACAAAATTCCAGGTTCCTATGAAAAGACAATTCCTAAGACTAATTAGGGATTTAGAAACCCAGAGCATTTTCTTCCCTCTTTTCAGCCTTGGCTCCCAAAGCCCACTCTTCTGTGACTACCAACATGAAATTCACCTCCAAGCACCTTGCTTCCTGTACATTTCTTACAGTCTGCTGTGGTAACTTGATAATGTGATTGCCCCAGGACACACTAACACCCCTAACCCCACAGGTGGGACTTCCCTACACAGCATAAGCCACACTAAAGTGCCGCCCTGCCTTTCCCAGGGTACAAAGCACCAAATAATGTGTCTCCTAATACAGTTTCTGACAGGGTACTCTCTCCCATTCCACAAAAGCACATCAATCCTTTCTCCAAGGTGCTTTAATCTAATGTCATGCCAACCAGCCCCCCCAGTGCCCTCTACAACTCCCATTTTATTTCTGCCTGATGTGTATGCAGTCTTCATTCTAGATCTGCTCAAGAAAGCAACTCACCTCTCATTAAAAACAAATGCAAAGGCAAGCATCTATTCATTTTATTTCTTTAATCGTAATTACACCCTCCTTCTGGTTCCTCCTGTAATCAACTTGTCTCCCACTTCTGGGTTCTCTGTGTATGTTCTTCTTTACTCTTAATTCTATCCCTTACATATCCTACAGGCTTCAGTAACCCTTGGAATATGGCCTTTTGGTTTATTTCCCACTTAGAAGAACACAAGACTCACCCATTCAGTGGCAAAGCCAACATTAGGGAAAAGTGAGCGGTGGCATGTCATTAACATGTTTTTCTCATCTTTTTGTCGTGTAGTGAAACTGTTCGATTTGGACTAGTTCTGTGGGTCCTTGACAGCAAGAACACAGCCCAGACTAGCATTTCAGATTTGGAGATCTTGATAAAGTGTTCAAAGCAGAGTCTAAAACTTGACTCTTCTGACTCTGACTCCTATACGCCCCTAGGCCTCCATTTACAGGGACTGAAAGAAAATACCTTTCCTCTATTTTGTAAGTGGAGAGTAATTCAAAATCATTTCTTAGGGTCACTGAACTGAGAAATGTTCCTTGGAATTTCATGAAGAAAATCTTGAGACAGGGTTTATGTACCAGCAAAAGGATACACATATTCAAGGGTTATACCTTTTTACATATTGATAGCATACTCTCTCTTGGCGTAGAGGGCTGCTTTTGTGCCAAGCCGCAGTGCCATGTGATTTTAAACCTAGAATTGATCCTCTCAGGCTACTGCAGGTCCACACACCGGCACTTGGTCCCCTAGAGCTTTGCATTTGGTAGGCACGTTCTCCTGGGCACAGTTCCCGAAAATGACTATTGTTTGCCTGTACTCAGTGTCCTCACACTCATTTGGCAAAGGAGGGAGGTGCATATTCACAGGCGCTGCCGATTGCAGAGAGACAGCTGCCATGCATAAGTCAAGACTCCAGTTTCACATGGGGCATGGCTCACGGTATTTTCTGGGACACACATTGCCAGATCCTCTGCACTCAGTTTCTCCAAAGAAGGTACTATGGTGTTAGAATCAAGGGTGTTGTGATGAAGGTTACAGGGTAAAGAGGGCAGGTACCCTTCTCCTGTGCGTCCTCGTCTGGCAGGCCCACTCCCCTGCTCTCCGGCTTGCCTGAGGCATGTCTCCCGTTGTCAGTCTGAACATTCTCTTCTGTAAATCCAGGATTACCAAAGCTGGTAGGAAAGGATAGTTAGAGACTTTTCTGCAGCCTTCCTAAGCTTTTGTGAGAATTAAGCCTTACAAATCTTTTAAGAATTGATGAACATGATGATATTTTTAAAAATTCAGCATAAATTTTCAGATTCATAGCCCAACAATCTCAACTGAAAAGCCCTTAGCCTGCAAGGGAAAGAAAAAGTACTGTTTGCCAGCCTTACCTACTCTCAGACCAAGCCTCAATTTTCCAACAGTTTGTATATTCTGCACACACTGGGGCTATCCTTCTCACACGTATAAAAATAAACTGTGAAGTTGTTGGGTTTTTTTTTCTTTTGTAGGAGAAAGGGCTGTACATGATTATTCTTGTATGGAAATAGTGAGCAAAGAAAAAGTGGCACCCCACAGTTAATTTTGCTGTTCTCTTAAATATTTTCCTGGTACCTGAATTACATGACCGTAGTATTTTAATAAGCTGATCTGCAAGTATTTTTCTCCTTCACATTGAGGTTCGGAGTAATCTAGAGGGTCAAGGTTTTCAATCTTTTTCTCTTGCATTAAAACAATCTGTCATTTCTATCGTGACTATACCCAAAAGTCAATTTTTTGGGCCTTGTTAAAGTGCCCTATAGAATAATTCAGTGGTGATGGGGATGAAGCTCCTCTCAAAGTGTAACTACTCCCCTTGCTGGCATACTGTGGCAATGACATCCATCTCTGAAAATTTAATCTTGATTCTGGACAAGGTTTTTTGGTTTTGGTTTCTGTAACCTTTATGTTTTTGAACTTCACAATAAATTGAGGCTTAAACTAATGAAACTGGATGCATTAATGTTGTCATCATACTTGATAAATTCAGTTGTTAAATTTATAAAATACAAGAATTTAAAAAATGTCCCACATGCCTAGAAAGTAGGGAAATATTCTAAATGGTGTTCAGTAATACGGTTTTTAACAAAATAATAGAATCTTTTAATTTGAAAATTGATGTATAATTTACAATAAAATGCACAAATCTTAAGTATTCTCACAATCCAGTAAATTTTGAGAATTGTACACACCTGTATGCCAGCCACCAAAAATAAGGTATTGAATCTCACACCCTAAATAGTTTTCTCTTTGCCATTTCCAGTCAATTCCAATTCAAAGCCTCATCACCTACCTCCCTGCCCCTCTTCTACCTTCTCACTACTTCCCAGGAAACCAGTTCTTACGTATTTCACCATAGTTTTGCTTGGCCTGTTCTTGGACTTAATATAAATGGAATTACACAGCATGTACTTTGTAAAGCCCCCTTTCACATGCCGTAATATTTTTGAGATTGTTGCATGTATCCATTGTTCATTTCTTTTTTATTGATGTATGATATTCCACTGTATGACTACAAATTACTTATCCATTATCTTATTTTTGACTTTTAGATTGTTTTTAGTTTGGGGCTATTATGAATAGGACTGCTAGGGATAGTTTTGTACAGATCTGTTTGGGAATATGATGTTTTTTGACTTGCCCATCATAAGTCAAAATCATCGTATGTTGAAAATGCATTTAATACCCCAATAAACTCATAAGAAAGTAAAAAATAATCATAAGTTGACCATTGTAAGTCCAGATGCTCCTTGACTTACAATAGAATTATGTCCCAGTAAACCCATGGTAAAGTCAAAAATCCTAAATCAAGCCATGATAAACCAAGGACTGTCTGTATATGTTTTTATTCCTGTTGAATAAATACCAAGGAGTGGAATTGCTAGACCGTAGGTAAATGTCATTTGGGAATTTGTAAGAAACTCCCAACCAGTGATGTTGAAAGTTCCACCAGCTCCTTATCTTCACCAATCATGACTGTGAAATGGTGTCACTTGTGGATTTAATATGCATATCTCTGGTGGCAAATGATGTTGATCATCTTTTTTGTGTACTTGTGCCTGTTTGTATGTTTTCTTTTTACGAAATGTCAGTTCAAGTTTTTTCTCATTTTTGTTGGATTGCTTGTCGTTGATTCTAGGAATTCTTCATATATTCTGGCTAGCAATCCTTTGTCAGATACATGTATTGTGAATATTTTCCCAGTTTGTGTATATGCGTATTTACTTTATGAAAAGTGCCTTTTGATGAGCAAAAAAAATTTAATTTTGATAAAGACAATAAATTAGTTTTCTCTATATGATTAATTCTTTTTAGTATCTTGTCTGAGAAATTTTACCCCAAATTTACCCCAAGGTTGTGAAGGTATTCTGCTACAACTCAAAAAGTGGTAATAACAACTTGTAAAATTGGGAATAATAATAGTAAGGACAGTTTGCAGGCAAACAAAGAGGCATGTTTATAGTGACTAAAACACAGGGATGTCTCACTACTTTCATAAATTTGTGATTAACTGTTAATTTTCCAGTGTCTCCTTGGTTCATTGTCTTTTTTCCGAGAAATATAAAGTAGAAATAGAAATTTGAGTGTTTTGAAAATTGTCAGGCTTGAAGTACTAGAAAATCTCAGTGTGAGGTTTGAATGTCCCATGTATGATAATGACTTCAGATAATGATCTTTATATTATAAGTGATTTTAAAGTATTATTCACTGTCTTTTAGCAAGGACTCCAGTCCAGGGAGTCAGCACATACTATTTCTGTTCTTTATCCTCACCTTTGCAGCAAGAGGATGATGGCAAATTATCAAACTCTCCTAATAATATTATGTATTGCATATAGTGATTTAACACTGTAAATCAATATTTAAATGAAGTCTTTAATATCATACCTATGTACTATATCAACATAGATGTAGATACTATTGATTTATCAACATAGATATAGATGTAGAAAGAGATAGTATATCTATAAATATGTAAAGTCTTTAATATCATGCATACTATGTCAACATAAATATATACATACACACACACTATAGAGAGAGAGATTGATGTAGGTATAGATATATAAAACACCCTCATTACCTTTATTAAGATAATGTTTTAACATTACCTAGAGCTTAGGAAAGCTCTAATACTGTTTCCTTTGATTAGTGTTTATTGACCCATATTATACTAGACACTGGATATACAGCGGTGAGCAAACAACCAGGTACCTGACCCCTGGGAGTTTACTGTCTAACTGAGGGGATAGTTAATCAAGTAAACAAAGGAAGTTTTTCATTTTGTTAGATTCTCTTCAGGGAAGCTACAGGGTGCTGTAAAGACAGGAACAGGGGCTGCCTGTGCAGGTGGCATCTAATCATAAACTTGGATCAAGAGGGACCCAACCACGTAACCAGTGGAGAAGAACACTCTGTACAGGAGAAGCAGCAGAGGTGAAATCCTTAGGCAGGTAAGAGCTATGAGTTCTAAGCCAACGTAACAGGAGAGGAGAGAAACAGGTAGGGTGGGGTAGGAGAGAGGTGGTGGTGAGCATGCTGGTCATGCTCAGGGGTGACATCAATGCAGACTGCTCTGCTTTTCAGCAGCTTATAAGCCAAGCCACTCTCCTTAGAAAAGACGCATGACATGCTTATAGCCAGAATAAGTCAGAATTAATACTTTTGTTTAGAGCGCCCAAAAAGCAACTTACATTTGTAAGAGGTGACTGATAGTCCATGGCTGGGATCACCAGGGTCAGAATTCTCAAGACAAGAGGTCTATAGCAGGGTGAGACAGAAAGGGGGTTTGAATTTAGGATCTACATCAGGTACATGTGCACGCATACATTGAAGAAGTTTGTAGAAGGTCACGTGTCACATGATTAGGCTGAAGCAAAGTCTTAAAATAATGTCCAAGACTTAAAGTGTGACCTTGCAAGGGACACAAAATCTCACATACACCATCAATCTGAGACAGACAATATGGACTGCAGAGAAACAAGAAGCAGAGAATTCTACTGAAAAGGGTTTTAAAGAATTTATAGAAATTATGCAGAGTGATAAAAGAAAAGAAGACCTGAAACCATGTGTGGAATCCTCTACCCTTTAGTTAGCCTAGTCTATTGGAGTACAGGAGCCCCTGTATGACCCTCTCTGTGACTTTTGAATTTTTCAAGCCATTATTATTTCCTGCTATTAGGAAGAATGTACACATGCACTGGCACATGTCCCTCCACACAGAGTCTCCAAGAGAAGCAAAGGCGTGTGTGACTAGAAGCTCCCAACAAGGCTGTGGGCAGGCAGATGAATGAGCTGGGTGCAGAGTTCAAAGTCAGTGTCCCTTCTGTGATTCCACACCCTATACTGTCCAGGCAGTGTTTGCCTTCCTCTTCTCAGGTCCCTTTCCCCTCACACTCTCCCAAGGATGCACAGTGTCTGCACACACACACACACACACACACACACACACACACATACAACTCCCTCTCTGGTGATCATTTAAACTTGGGAAAATAAAAAGTGTGTTTCTTTACACTGAAAAATTGGAGAAATGTGCCAGGATGACTAATCATGGGGAATGAAATTCCAGGCAGTTGAGCTTGCAGCACAGCCAGAATGTACCAGCTACAAGAATGCCTTAGCAGGGAACTCCAGGAATTTTAATACTTTTTTTTTAGCTTTGGATAATACTTTTTTTTAGCTTTGGGATCACATTGATATCTGCAAATAACAATAAATAAAACTTAGTTCTAGGAAGAGGCTGAAATGGAAACAAGTATTCATGAAGTAAATCATTAACTTCATGGGTGGAGTCAAAAGACTAAATGTAGAAATGAATGAGTAAGGGATGTAGGGCAGAGTCCTCAGTGACCCCCACTGGGAATTGATAAAGAAATAAGCAAAAAAAGAAAAGTAGAAAAGAGAGAGATTCTAAAAGAACGGCAAAAACTGGGAAAGCAAAAGAGTATCACAGCAATAAAGGTCAAGCAAATGTCTAGAGTGTGTTGTGAATGGTGTTTACTGCAACTGAGAAATCTACCAGATGTAAACCAGAAAAATTCCCCCCTTTTCTGGGGAAATGTGTACATAGAAAATATTTTTCAATCAATCACTGTTCAATTTAATTTTTTTTCAGGAAGTAGACTTTATTTTTTATATAAATCCTCCAGTTTTTGAATTGCTGCTTTCAAAATCTAGAAGTAAATCTGTGGATAAGCTTGGCTGTTTCATAATAGAGCAGTTTGAGGGGCTCCTTTATGATATAAAATATATTTTTGTTGAGTTAGTTACAAAAACATTCATTTTAACAGATCTGTAATTCCTTAAAAAGTTTTCCATTTATTGTATTAGCTATTTTTTCATACCTCCTGAGGCTAAATGTGGTAGTTGATATCACCATGGAATTGGAACATAGGAGCATAGAACTAATTTACTCATTTGACTTTTAAATTAGTTTTGTGTGTGTGTTAACTACAGTTGAAATGTTTCGATTATGAATAATGCCAGGATGAACTGGTACACTCCATTGACTTTAATGAAGTGCACATGTTCTCGTAGGCTTGTGAATGAGGGCCTGGTTTCAGAGTTCTTGAATCTTATTATTTAATATTTGTTGCACTCACATATTTTATTTATGATAATACCACAATCATAGCTTTCTTATTTCATGAATACAATTGAACTTAAATTTTATTTATCAGCTTTTCTAAAGGGCTGACATTGCCAAAGATGTGCCTAACCTACTTTTACTTAAAAGAGTTGGAATCAATTTATTAAATTCAAATTAGCTTGTATTTTCTACATTACTATTATTTGAAAGGCACTACGTCAAGAGATTAATTTTCAAGGAATAAACAGATCATCTAAAAAATTCTAGGTAATTAGAACTTTAAAATGAAATTTTGGATCTTCAGTGGCATAACAAAATGTATATAATAAGTTAAATACCAAACAATACCTGCTGCTAATTTATGCAAAAGAGAGAAGCAACTAGGAGAATTCTCAATAATGATATTAATTGCATAGTACCTTGAATAAGGCTCTTTGCTAATTTTTTTAAGCTAAGGAGTCCTTTCTTGAATTAAATCTCTAGAAGTTGTTAGAAGAGTAAAGTATGCTCAGATACTCGTAAATGTATTTGAATTTCATGTCATGGATCAGGGCCTTGGGCTCAAGCTTTGGCTTTCTTGTTTGTTTAATTATTTTTCCTAATTTTTTCATGCCAAATGAGTAATCAAATTATAAAAGAATATTTAAATTAACAACTATTTACTCAATCATAGAAAGGTAAATGACATAATAATTCATGAATCTACCAATGTTGTGTGTAAAGGGCTCTGAGATGGACAGTGTATTCAGTATGTGTAACATGCTCTGAAAATTAGCTATTGCTTCACATGCACAGACTTGGCAAATGTTATGCACCTCACAAGTTCATGGAATGAGAAACTCTGGATACCACTTCACTTGTTGCTATTGGATACACTGCATGTGTCATGAAAGTCATTACCAGTTGAATCATATAATCCTTTATTTCATAAATGACAGAGTTTAACTGGCCGTACCCAAGCTCATACACTAAATGGAAGAATTAGATCTAGAAGGCAGGACTCCACTGTGCTGGTTGGACAGAGGTATATGACAGAGGCCACATATATACATTATAGAGGTAGCCTAACATTTTGCACACTGTTAGGCCACAGGATATAAAATTAGATCCTATGTACAGTGTATTAAATTAGATGTAATTTAATATCCAGTTTCATAGTTTACATTCTTTGACAGATGGCCACTACCTATAATTTTTAGCCCCATGTCCAAAACTGTTGAGAATTCAATTTATTTGTCACTGTATCTTTTGCTTTATTTTGGACTCTGAGATTGGAAATATATGACCTGAACTAGAGTTCTAAGTTCACTACATCTTGTCTGTGTGAGCTGGGAAAACTTGCTCTACCTTACTGAACTGCAGGCATTATTTGTTTTTGTTTTTATTTGTTTGTTTATTTATACTTGCCATTTGCATGCCAAAGTGCTCTGGAAACTGTAAAGAACTACAGTTAACCCTTGGAACAACATGAGTTTAAACTGTGTGGTCCACTTATATGTGAATTTTCCTCTGCCTCTTCCACCCCTGAGCTAGCAAGACCAACTCCTTCTCTTCCTCTCCTCCGCTGGCTACTCAATGTAAAGACAAGGCTGAAGACCTTTATGAGATCCACTTCCACTTAATGAATAGTGAACACATTGTCTCTTCCTTATGATTTTCTTAAAAATATTTTCTTTTCTCTAGCTTACTTTATTGCAAAAATACAGTATATAACACATATAACATTAAAATATGTGTTAATCAACTGTTATCAGTAAGGCTTTTTAATCTACAGTAGGCTATTAGCAGTTAAGTTTGGGGGGAGTCAAAAGTTATATTCGGATTTTTTATGGCACAGGGGGGTTGGCACCCCCTTAAACCCTGTGTTGTTCAAGGGTCAACAGTACACAAATTATAATTAACAAGTAGGAATGTACTTATGTATTTGTCAGTTTGTGGACCTGGGGGCATACTTACTGGCATCAGAATTTGGGCAGATGTACGCCACCCCTTCCCCCAGTATCCTGTAGAAAGGCTTGCATGGGCCGAAGCACAACTGGATACATGTGGGCCTGTGCACCAAAAGAAGAAGAATTCACTTCCACGTTGTAAAGTGCAAAGGCAAAGGTGGTCTTGACAGTACAAGGCAAGCAATCTAAACTTAGGACCCAGTGTACAGGGAATTGTCAGGAATCGCCAGCGGCCAGCACCTTCTGGCCTTGTGGGAACTCCTCTGAAGAGGAGAGACTGGGAAGCAGAAGCTGTGAGCCTGTGTCATTGCCTGGCACTCCAGAGAGATACCCAGCTCACTCACTCATGTCTTCTAGTCTCCTTGAGACTGAGAGTTTGGAACCTTTTTAAGTAAGATAAATAGATGCAATAGACAGCTGAGCAATTCAAGTTCAAAGGCACTCCCTGAGCTTACTTCCATTGTCTTCTCTTAAAATATCTCCCCTTTTCAATTTCCACCCCTGTTCGAGTGGCCACTCTAGTCTCCTGGTGGAATTTCGTCTATCTAGCAGCCTTCACTCTACTAACCCTGACCTGGCCCCTCAACAAGTGATTTACTGCATGGTGCTGCTCTTGTCTGTTTTTTCCCAGCCTGACAATGGCTCAAAGTTTTCTTCATGGAGCCCTGGCCCTCCTATTCTGCCTGGGCTGCATTCCTTACCTTCCGCTCATGGCCCTGCACTCAGGGCATTGGCGTGCCTGATTCTGTGAACTGTTTGAAGCACGTCTCTTTACACCAATGAGCACTCTCTACTCTGTTAAAATAATTCCTGCATTCACCAAGAGAAAATGCAAGCCACTTCAGTGGTGTTTTATTATAGGAATTTAAATAAATTAATGCAAATGACTATAGGCTTGCTATTTTGTCATTCTTTTTTTACTTCATTACTACATTGTCCAGGCCAGACTTTCATGTCACTAATTACCCAAAAAGACCCAGAGATAAATCTTCCTGTGGCTTCAAGTCCTCCTTATTGTCTATCTTCATGCCGGGGGTTCGCAACCTTGGCTGCATGTCAGAAATCACCTGGGGCCTTTACGAAGTCTGAATACCTGGCCTCACCCCAAGAGCCCTGGTCTCAGCAGACCTGTCACTCCTCAGCTGCTACCTACCCAAGGCTGGTCTGCTCAGCATATTCACTGCCCTCTCTTTCCTTTCCCCACCCATCTGCCCTTGAGACAGCTCATAGCCATAATTTCTGCAAGTGACTATAGCTTCTGCATCTGCTATCCTGAGCCCTTTAGAAACAGTCACAATTAGGAAATTCCCAATCAAATATCAATATTGGGCTTCCCAACGTCCCTTGAGATATTTCTGCTGATGCCAAAATACACAGTAATGATAGGTACTAATTCTTGAGTACGATGAGAGACAGGAACTCTATCTCAGTCAATCCTCAGATCAACTATATCAAAGACACTATTATCTTCATGTTGTATATGAGAAACCCAAGGTTCAGAGCAGTTTTGCTCCTCAGCCACAGCCCCACAGGTATAAGAGGAGGAGTTAGGGAACAAGTCTGAGGCTGTAGGGCAGCAGACCCTGCACTCCTCCCATTGCACTTGCCCTGTCTCTGTCCTGGTGGAACAGCAGATCACTTGAGTTGACCATAAGACAGCAGCTGTCTTGATTTACCCTGAAATCAAGTCATGTAACATTACTTCAGGTCATATAATATTCATGTATGGCCAATGACTTACGCTAGACAAGAACACGGTGGGGGGTGTTTTCTCCATATGTCACTAGAATTATAATAGTTTAAAAGAAGGAAGTCAAAGTGAGGAAAAAAACATAGACCATGAGAGTGACCTCCCTTAAGTCCCCAGGGCTAAAAGTTAAGGATATGAGATCTCTCTTTCAGCTGTTAAGTATCATTTTGTGATCTTAAATAAATTTACTTTATATGCAAAAATACGTATCTTCAGACATGTTATAAAGGAGAATGATTACTGAGTATGATAGAATTATATTTAAGTAAAATGCCTAGTAGAATTAGAAATATTGCAGTCTAAGACTTATAAGGCTTCACAGAAAACTGAGGTTAGAGAGTTAGATATAAGTGAAAACAATAAAACCAAAGTATTCCCTTGTTACTTTTGCAGGTTTAATTTAGAACTATGCCTTCTGGTTTTACCTCCAAGGCTCATGGGGTGTATTTCTGATGCAACCCCAAATAATTTGTCATGGATTTGATTCTACTATAGGCAAAAGCAAAAGATAAGAAAGCCATAAAGTGAATGACAGGAAGGCTTCTTCACAGTTCGATAATGCCAAAGAACTCAGAACCTTTGTTTCAGAAGATATGTTTTTTATTTGAAGTATCTGATGGTACCCTTTTCAGCAGAGCCACAGAATAATAAAAGCTTATTTAATTTAATTTTCCACTTCATTACTGTCCAAAGTACAGGACCAAGTGAAGGAATGCCCTCACAGATTGCATGCCATGTGTCAGAAATTTATTACCATACTTGCTGGCATTACCTCACCCACCTATCTGTAATATTTTAATTGTGAACTGAAAGAAAGGAAATTTTACTAAGACCCAGATCTTAGCCTGACGATCACTTGGCAAATTCCATTAATCCAAAGATCTGTGCTTATTTTTTTTAGTAAAGGATCATGAGCAACAAATTCAAATTATCCAGCGTTCATTAAGCAATAATGAGTGCAGAACACCACAATAGAAAAATGAGCATGTACATGCCTGGCCTCCTCCTAGGAAAGAGTTCTTTGTCATGTTCATAAAAACTCTTAAGGTCACGATTTTACAGAATGGGCTCCTCAGGACACACACTTAACCACTGTAGGTTTTGTCATCCATAAAATAGAGTGTGGTCCAGACTGGAGGGAAAACTGTCTCTATGATCCTTTTCAACATTAAAGACTTGAGATTCCATGACTGAATCAGAGTTACAGATTGTTAAAATTGCAACAAAATATTTAAGCAGAATCAACAGGACCCTTTTTCTTCTTTAAGTCCTTGATGTATAAGGCAAAAACCTACCTGAAATACAGAGGTATATTTCTATACGTGTGGGAGAGAAGTGCACAGGACAAGAGTGAGAGAGTACTCGCAAGTGATTCCTTTGGTTTTCAATTCCAAGTTTTGGTATTTTGGACAAGGAAAGGAAAACAAAAACAACAAAACAAAACCAAAAAACCAAGAACCTGCCGTAATCCTGTCTCAACATCGAAGGGCCATTGAAGATTCAACTCTCCTGATGATGGCAGAAGAATATTTGGAATGTCAATATTCCAGAATACTTCCTGTGAGCCCAGCACTCTGCTAAAGGAATAAAAAAGGAGCCAAGATAGGTAGGGAAAAGAGATAGATACAAGAGGACGGGGGAGCAGTTGAATGAACGACTGCCTCTTAGCCTAGCAAGGAACTCATTTAACACGTTTTGCAATTACTTTTCACTTTTACAGTTAAGGATTGTCAACTTAAACAAACATCTGCTAATACACACTGTTTCAAAGCCAAAAGGTATATTAAGTGATGGCAAACTACAAACTAGAAAAAGAACTCCATTTAAATGGATTGGTTTTAACATAGCATGCTTAAGAGGGACCAAGTGTAAGAGGGGAGATAACGCTTTTCAGATTTATATGTGATATGTTCTCATTTCTAACTGCTTGATTGCTGTTATTAATACAAATACTTGAAAGTACTGCTTGACCATTCCGAAATTACTTCTTTAGTTAGGTCAATTCTCTGAAATAACCATTCCATATCTCCTCAAGTTTGAAATTTAATCTCCCAACTCCATCTTCTTCTCCTCTTCAGTGGATGACCTTCCTCATATTCCAGAGAAGTTAATAGACGGCACCTACTGAGATCTATCTCTGATATCTTCACCAGATCTGTATACACCAATATGCTTTGCTCTCATTGCCTTCTCCATCCCTCCTGTTACAAGGGAGGAGTGGACCCACCCCCTGTCAGTGGTGAGTCATCCCACCTATGCTGTGGGTCCCATCTCTTTGTGTCCTCCCACGGACTTCCCTGATGGATGACTCGCTTTATCTTCTGGGTCTTTAACCTCTTCTCTACTGGGTGTTTTCTGTCAGCATTTGCAATGCTCTGTATTCTCTCCCCACCAAGACATAAATCAATCAAAAAATGATTTTCCTGAATCCTGTGTCCCCTTCTAGATATAGCTCTTTTCTTTAGCCTTGCATTTCAGAAGACCTATCTGTACCCTTTCCTTTCCCCCACAGACCCTATTCTTTCCATGTTCACCCTAGTCCGCCTCTGTCCCAGCCACCCCACTGGTTTGCTCTTGCTAGTGTTGTTCATTTCAGAGGACACTTTATTGTCCATCTGACACGACCTATCTTCATCTTATTATCCTCTCCTTCTAGAAAAATAGGATTTCCCCTTTCTTCTCTGACTGTTCCTTTTCTATCCCTTTGAGTTTTTTTCTTCTATCAGAATTTTACTCATTATATTCTTATTGGCTTGGCCTTTTGCTTTTTAATCTATCCTCTTTCACTCTTACAGTGATTGCATCCGCGCCTGTAAGCCAATGCCTCTTTTACTCTTGCTTATCTTCAGAACATCAGAGCCGTGTAACCACCTGCCTATTGATATGCCATTAGTATTACCTGCCTCACACCTGGCCCTCTTCCAATATCCCTCAATTCGGTAATGTCACCTCATTGCTCCTGCTGGAAACTTAGGACTTGATACTCTCACTCTTCTTCAGTCTGCATTTTCAATTAAGGGCTATCAATTTTACCTCCAAAACATATATCGTGCTGTTTCTGTCTTTGTCTCCCAGCCCCATCTCTAACTGGCTATGGAAACAGGAGACAGCCATTTGATTAAATAGTTAGAATTGGAAGAGATACTTAAGCAGAAAAATTTCATAAGGAGGTAACATTGTCAACAATTCACATTTTAGTGAATCCACATTTCAGTGAGTTTCTCCACTATGGAGACATTGATACCAGAGTGGGGATTGTGCCTGTTGGATTTGGAATTTTAAGAGCTTGAAGTAAGTTCCATGGAATACACACACACACACACACACACACACACACACACACACACACACACACACATATAAGGAGGACTGGACTGGAGTACTGAAACCATAATATGTGCTCTCTCCTGCTTTCATCCTGTGCTTGATATTGCCATGACAGGATCACCATCTCTGCCCATTCACTAGTGCCTAGTTTACCTGCAGCAAGACTGTTCCAATGACCTGGCGTTGCTGGCTGTGACTTGATCCATCTCAGGGAGAGTGGACTATTCTATGCAGTTTTTATATGACAGGTTGAACAGAAATAAAAATTGCAGCAATCCCAGAAAGACCAAGAAGCAATCACATAAATCATTTGAATCTGGAATGGTGGAAGAGGCAAGCAAATGTAGGACAAAACAGAGCTGCAACTGCAGATGGGAAATGGGCTTTAGGAACAAACCATTGTTACAGCTACCTAGGACACTGTGAGGATAAACAATGAGTGATCTCTGACATCTCAACCATACTTGAAATCAAATGAATGGAAATTAAATGATTACACAGGCCAAACATATTATAATAAAAATTTATATGACAGGGAAAACTATTATAAACTCAGTTCATGACCCACACATTGCTGGAAGTTTTCAGAACAATCATGATACTTACTTGTGTCAAGTTCATTGGAATTGGTGGACTTCTATGAATATAACACACTCTCCCCACACCTGGGGTTAACATTTTAGAGGTCTCTGAAACTAGATTCATCAATGAGCATTTGATCCTGATCAAATAAATAAATAAATAAAAATTAATAAAGCCTAGAGCAGCTGACCTCCTCTCTTCGGGCACAGGCTAAGATCTATTATTCTGATTACATCAGAGAGAAAATTCCAGTGGCATACTGATCCTTTTAACTTCATGCTAATCAGTTTTCCTTTTATCTAGCTCTGTAAAAAGGTGATGGAAGTAAGACTAGGGCGGTACAGATAGTGGAAGTGAGAAAAACCACAAATAGTTGAAGCTAAAAATTCTAAATAAAGAATTAGAAGTAAGTCTTGTGCAGCTATGGGAATATAAATATAATAGACCTGGATTCTTATTCAAAATCAGTTACTAGCCCGGTATTCCCTTTGTTTCCATCCCGGAAGTGGCTAAGAAATTCAACATGCTTACATCAACAATAGTGGCTCAGGGACCTTAGGGCAGAACTGCTGTTCAATTCTTGAGTTTCTCCTGCCCCTAGTGGAAGAAAAGGTTCATAGCTAGGAAGAGCTTCCCCACCACCCGCCAGGAGACGTTGATGCCTCCCCCGGAGGGGTGCCCCTTCCCCCATGGAGACCAATTGATATAACCCCTCTGTGCCTCAGTTTCCTCATCAATAAAATGAGGAAAATATATTCAAGGATGTTTTAATGTATAAAGGAATATACAAAGACAAGTATAATATCTTCTACTTGCATGTTTAAATTCATAGACAATTTGCTAAATATGGTACAACAGGACTGGATTTGTTGAATGTTCTAGTTAAGCTCTTGGGTTCTTAGGATCTAAAGAGAATCTAAAAATAGCATCGATTAGAAGTAAACATTATCCACACTCTATTTAAAAGGTCATTGTGACTCTGCTTCAAAGTATTAAGATTGGTTCCACCAAATATTTTTAAAGAGAGAAGAAAAGACCCAAGGTTGGCCTCTATAAATTATTGGGCTGAGTATTTTAATAACTATCATTTATTAAGTCCTAAATGTATGCAGATATGCTACTAAAAGCTTGACATGTAATATCTCATTTAGTCCCCACAATAATCTTTTTATTAGTGGTAGTAGTATTCCCATTTTACAGACATAAAACTGAGGCTTCAAGAAATTACATAATATGTCCATATCACACAAGTCACTAAATCAGTATTTAAGCCTAAATATTTATTCTTGCAATATCTAGGTTTCATGCTAGATTTATAGGAATATCAGAAGTGATCAAGAGAAATCATAACTGGAAAAGTACAGCCTGTCATTCTTCGTGTCTGTGCTGCCATTTTGCTGTTTCACAAGCTGAATAAAAAGAAGCCATGTCAGGAATCTGAGTCTTCATATAACTTAACAGAGGAGAGGAGACCAAGACTAATCACATTTCAATAGTTTATTTTGTTAATAGTATAACTTGGGAAGTCCTGCTTTTATTTTAAGGGACTATGAATTTTTCCAATTATAAATTAATTTATAAAGAAAAACAGTAATTTATTATGGTGTCCTAGACCTACTCAAGAAACTCTCCTCTCTGCCTAATTAAAATAAATTGATCGAAAGTTGGATTGTTTGTCCCTACGACAGCCACATTTATACTGTGAAAAGGGAAACCGTTAGAACAAAATTACTGTGAAAGAGATTTTGAAATTGGACCTTGTCACTAGGGGGCACTTAGGGATATGAAATCAGCATTGCCAAAAGTGTTTTCTGAAATAAAACAATTAGTAGCATATGTCTTAACAAGAGAGGGAAAAAATATGTTTATCAACATAAGGATTCAGCACCTCTCTTGGATTATTGTTAGGTGCCAAACAGGTTAGAGAAAAAGGACCATTTAAAGTGGGTACAATTTCGAAGTGAGAAATCTTATCTTTTCTCTCCATCTGCCTTTTACCACTGGAAGCACAAATGTGTTGTTAAGAAAAACAACATAATAAAAAGAAAAAAGGCAGAAAAGAACAGCCGAGCAACCCCACCCCCACCCCCCACTGCCCTCGCCCTGCTTGGTCCTTTCATTGCTTTCTCTCTGGCCTCTTTCCTCCTTAATCCTCCCCTGAGGAAACTGTCCTTCCCTCTGTTGCTCACAGTAATTTGCTCTTCATTTTTACAAGCCTATCTTTCTTTCCGTTCTTCCTCCCATTACACCTAGTTGTGTTCTTCTGCTTTATTGTTCTTCTCTGCTTTCATTAGGTGTGAGACTGAGTTCTGATTTTGGTTTTTATCCCTGTTTTGTGAGTACTTTTTTTTCCTTTCCAGACACTCATATTCCTATTTCCATAAGAAATCAATAAAATGTGTTTCCAGGCTCTATTTTACTTAAACGTGATGGTAATAGATAACATGTTATCTGAGGCTAGAGGAGAATAGTTTCTCACACTGATCAAGTAAATGGGGAGAAAGATTGTAGCAAATAACACATTCTTACATTAAAGTCTTTTATAGGAAACAATCAAGCAGAAAAACATATTTCGTGCTGTATATACAAGACTAAACCCATAGATTGAAAAGTGAAAAGTATAGCAAAAAAAAAAAAAAAAAAGCTTGTTTTTGTCCATGTGATACCCAACAACCAATTTAATTGATTTTCTTTTCCAAATCCACCATTTCTTTTGGCTGTCATGTGCAGGAGTTGCAAAGTACAAAAAAAAAATCACAAAGTGCTATATGTAAGGAATATCAGATATCCCCACAAAACCTTATAGCAGAAATGGAAGACCTTCAATTGCCCTACTCCTTAGTGTGAGGGGGAGAAAATCTTTCTATATTATGCACCCTATCTGCGGAAATTACCCTGCAGTTATAATTAAGAAAATAATTGCAAGTACAATTTACCAGGTCCATGCCCATCATTTCATCCTGTAAATTGAAACAAAGAAAGCTTCACTGCACTTCACCTAGCGACCTAGTTTGTGAGCTTTGGGCTAACCTCCCATGAGTGGTAGATCTAGGTCTTCTTGAATAATGAAATGATGGTCTGGGACTGGGAATCATGAATTTGATTCCTTGTTCCCCTGACTCACCATGTGGTCATGGGAAAGTCTACACATCATCAGTTTTCTGGTAGGAAAATGATTAGGATGATTATTATGCAGATTACTCTAGAGCTTTGATTTCAATAAGCCACTCTTAGCACCTCACTCTGCCCTCAACCTTTAAATAAACTTTTCATTCACGCAAACAACAAATGTCATTTCCAATGCCAGTTCTCACAAAATTATTATTTTAAAATTATTTTCAGGATACAGTTAAATTTTTTTTACTTATGTAACGCTAGGTCAAATTATAAGATTTCGATCTAGTTAGCTAACCCATGTGGTTGGGTTACAATGTACAGATAAATTAATTTTAATTTCAGTTTTTTAAATTAGTAAAAGATTTTCATCTTTTCACATTTCTGCCATTAACTTTTCTTCCCACTTGAAACTACTCTGCTGACCTTACTTCATAATTTATGTGTTTATTCACACAGTCATTACTTTAGTATTGCATAATTTCTTAACACTTCTCCTAGGAAGATAGAATATTTGCTTTTCTTGCGAACTATAATATATAGATGCTCCTTATCTTATTGTAGGGTTACATTTCATTAAGCCCATCATAAGTTAAAGACATCATGAATCGAAAATGCATTTAATATACCCAACTCACCAGACATCATAGCTTAGCCTAGCCTACAGAACACTTACATTAGCCTACAGTTAGGCAAAATCATATAACACAAAGCCTATTTCATAATAAAGTGTTGAACATCTCATGTAATTTTTTGAATAATTTACTGAAAGTAAAAAACAGAATGGCTAAATGAGTACTCAAAGTACAATTTCTACTGACTGCATATAGCTTTCGCACCATTGTAAAGTTGAGAAATCATAAGCTGATCCATCATAAGTCAAGGACATAGGTCTGTATTACATTGCTATATTGCATTTACTTCTTATTTTCTAGTAATATCAAGACGATCCACAATGGCAAAGAGCTCAGTTTTTGTTGCAGGAGGCTACATAATACAATAAAGGAAATAGCAAGGCTATTGTAGCCTTCCAAGTGAGCGATGAATTAAAAAAAAAATTAAGGATGGTGCAGGCCTCCAGGTAGGATTCTGCAGTTTGTGCACTGTAGGGTGAATGGGGGCGGAAAGCTCACTTACATTGTTTCTCAAGCTATGGGCCCTGGCCCAGGATGAATTAGCCTAAAGGAAGAAGTGACTTTTTCTCATTCATCCACCCAGAGGATGTGCCCTTTTTTTTTTTTTTTACTTCGTCAATCTTGAGTGGGCACTTGTTTAAAAAATTGTCTTTCTGCAGCGGTAGCATTTTGAAATTCACAAAATGTTCTGTATATGCCTGAGTTTAGAGGTTAGGTTGTTATCTCATGATTCCACTGTTCCCTCTGCCTTTCCTCTTGTCTTCCTGGTAAAGGTCTTCTGTTCCATGAGTGTTTCTGATTCTATGCCATTCCTCACTTGAGTGTGCCAATCCATAGCCCACATTTGTGTTGACCTTTTGCCCAGTGTAAACATCTTTCATAAATAAGTAGGCTCATCTGAAATGAGATCCTCAATACCTCAGTCCTGTCCTATCCCTGCTCCATCCCACCATGCATTCTAAGGGCTCCAAGGAAGGGTATGCACAGCAAACAGAATCAGGCAAGGGCATGCTCTTTTTTTTTATAATGCCTTTATTCCAAGCTCCATGAAGATTTTGCAAGCCAAAGTTAGAGGCAGGCCAACTAGCCTCCAACCTAGCTAAGCCACGAACCTTCTTTTCTCTCCTAACTAGCTCCACATCCAAATCTCAGCTTGTCTTAAAAGTCTGAAAGTAAAAGCACTTCTAGGAAAGCAATAAAAAAATTGTTTGCAAAACAAACTTATTTATACTTCTCTTACTAATGCTTCATGCTTCACCCAAATACATTCTTGGATTAGATGCAGCATCTCAGCACTCCATGGGCATGGAGTGTGAGCAGCCAAGGGTGGTGCCTCTTTACCAAGGGAATAGAATTCTCCCTCTTCCTCCTCTTGATCCACCAAGTTTAATGTCCAGTTCTAGAGTCACTCAGGCTTTTTATTATTCCCTTAGAGAAGATCAGTGGATCAGTACACAATCTTACATGCACACATATCATCACCTCCTACATTGTGTTTTGTATCTGCCTTATTCTTCAAAGAACCTATTTATAAATCTACTCTCTCTGTAAAGTCTTTCCAGTTCCCCTAGTGAGTTAGTTGCTTCGATCTCTATGCCTTCTGAGTTTATCTGTTCACATGCCTTATAACCTTTGGGGGAAGTGATCTCCAATGTGGGTTGCTCATATCCCAAGGGGTATGCAAGATCATCTACTAGGGAGAAATGATTAGAACTTCCATTTGTTCTAAGAGCAAAGCAGATGTAATTAGACAATTCAAAGTTCTGTGGTAAATCTAGAGAGCGTGGTTAGCTATAAACACAACTTTGGAAACCCACGTGGGTGTCTGAAATGTGATCCCTCCAGGGATGTTGTAGGAGGGAGCTGAAGATGTCATTTGTGTGTATTCTTTATCCTTTTAAATCTCTATTTTAGGGTAGAGGTAAATTGTATGAGATCAAAATATTCTACCATGGTAGTATATGATAGAGGAGGGAGGGATGGATAGCTAGCTAGCTAGGTAGGTAGGTAGGTAGGTAGGTAGGTAGGTAGGTAGGTAGGTAGGTAGGTAGATAGATAGATAGATAGATAGATAGATAGATAGATAGATAGACAAAACAAATAAATGATAGAGAGAAAGTGCCGTGCAATGAAAAAGGCTTTAAGACTGTTTCTCTAGGCTGTGGACTGCTAGGCCAGGGCTTCTTCATCTCCATGTTTCCAGCCCATATATCACTTGCCCAATAAGTTAATTTTGAAAGAATAGATATATTATTTTAGATTCTCTACATTTGAGTTCTCTGAAAACAAGGCATACCCAGACTAAAATTTGGAAAGTCCCTTCATAAGTGAACAGCTCTGCCACTTAGCTCATCTTGTTATTCTTGAAAGACTCTTCTATGTCTATAGTTTTTTCTTGCTGAAGTTGCTAAAGCCCTCAAATGTCCAACAAATCCACAGTTATGTATATGGAAACTCAGATCAAAGCAGATGTGGGTAGAGAATTCAGAGGTCTGGAGTGAATCTAGGGGCATGGTTAGCTATCTGCACAACCTTGGAAACCAGTAAGTATCTGTAATGTGATCCCACCAGGGATGGGGTAGGAGGGAATTGGAGATGTCATTTGGAATCTGCCCCCAAAAATGAACAAAGACAGCCTAGGTCTCTGCATTTACAAGTATGTTACTGGGTTGAATGTGTACATCATCAGGCTGGTTTTCTTTTGCATTTTTATTACTTGGTTCTCTTGTATTTAAGGAGTTTCCCTCCAATTTTAACCAATGTATTTTATAAACAGCTACTAAATAATTGGCTTTGTATCATTACACACTGTGCTCAGTTAACATCTAAGTACCCAACTAAACTAATTCTATGTACTTGTTGTTTTTATTTTTATTCTATCCATAGACTTTCTTTAATATTTAGATAATAATAACTTTACTATGACCAACTCTGTTACATTATAACACTTAAAAATCCCTGAAAGGTAGGTAATTTTGACCTTACTTGTTAAAATTTAGGAAGTTTAAGAGAAAAGTATAACTTTCTCAGAATATACAAAATGATATAATATAGTGAAATTCTTTTTTTCACCAATGTGTTCTTTACCTAAACTTCTAAAATTTTTGTTTGTTTTATTCAAATTTAAAACTAAGTATTGAGTTTCATCTTACAAAACATGTAATTACTTTTGGAAATGCATTTTATGAGACCCAGTAAAGTCAATATCAATGATACGGACTAAAAATTTAATATTATGCTTGGAACACAAGTTTTTAGAACAGACTGCATCAATGATGCTATGTACATTGAAAAATGAATTATTGTGTTATGAACTAAATTCTTTCAGAATTGATTTTGAAAATCCAAAGTTGAGTATTTTAGAAGCTATAGTGGAATATGAATTGAACAGGCAAATAGTATTTTTATTTTTAAAAAGTAATAAAAATGATTTCGGAAAGTTGTCATAGTCATATTTATTACCTGCTCCATGGCTCTGAACCATAAATCGACAGCTATATCTGAAGTGTAAGCAAATACTGTCTCATATAAATGTGGTATAAGCATTTTCAAAGCGTGTTGCACAATCTCATTATTGTGATCTGTTATTGCTTTTCTTCCCAAGAGAAAGGCTGTCCATCCTAATTTAGTATTGAATAACTGATTTTTATTATGTTCTCCCAAGTGAAAAGTAGCTCCAATTCTTTCAACTGAAATGATAACCAGGATGATTTAAAAGGGAATGGGGCTATAGAATCGTGGAACCTCCTGCTACCCAGAGAAAAACCCGTCAGTGCTATGGACAGTGCACCTCACAGTCCCCTGAGGAAAAGAGCATGGCCTCAAATGTCCTTCCTGGATGCTGCCACATGATAGTCAGAGACTGCCAGCATTGATAGGAAATTCTTTCCCATTTGGTATGAATGAAAAAGAACACTAAAACATAATAGTCTATCTGGATGTATTTGTTTTTGTTTTGGTTGGTTGGTTGGTTGGTTTTTTTTTTTTTTTTTTTTGGAGACAGAGTCTCACTGTGTCACCCAAGCTGGAGTGTTGTGCAATTTCAGCTCACTGAAGCTTCCGCCTCCCAGGTTCAAGTGATTCTCCTGCTTCAGCCTCCCAAGTAGCTGGGATTACAGGCACCTGCCACCATGTCCAGCTAATTTTTATATTTTTGGTAGAGACAGGGTTTCACTATGTTGGCCAGCCTGCTCTCAAACTCCTGACCTCAAGTGATCCACTCACCTCAGCCTCCCAAAGTGCTGGGATTACAGGTATGAGCCATCACACCCAGCCCAATCTGGATTTCTTTATACTCTCATTAATACTTTCATTTCTTTATTTCATCTTTCATGGACTTCATTCTCCTTGTCCATTCATCGATTATCAAAAATTTTTACATATTTGTTTTGTGTTTAACTCAGTATCAGATTCTGGGATTGAAGAGGCACGGGGTTTATTCCTTCAGAGGGGATACAGGAGTACAAACCAGTGAGTGAGACCCAGCGATATAGGTGCCACAATAAAATATAAGCAGGGTGCCAGGAGGGCACAATGGAGAGGAAAGTCGGACTGTGGGGAGCGTGGAAGGGCTCCATGCCCATCACGATGTGCTGCGTCTCAAAAGATGAGAAGCTGTTCTTCAGCTGGGATTTGGTGTTGGGCCCTTCAGCAACAGCTGGCTATGACTGTTGACACTGCTCCTTCTGTTGATGATAGAATGAAAACGGCGCAAAATAACTACCTATGCAGAATGGGAATTCAAAATAAAAATAATGCTTTTTCATAGTTCCAGGTTGTATGCTATGGTTTAGAACTGTGTGCTTTATGGCGAAAATTAATGACAGAGAGTATACACAACTGGTCCTATGCAGACCCTGACTAGAAGTCTGTGGCAGAAATTTATATTAGGCCAGAAAAATGATGGTCGAGCCTTATTCCCAGGCCTTGAAGACAGTGATATTACCCAAAATGTCTTGTTAGGTAGTATAGTAAAGTGGTTATGTGCTATTATAAAGGGAAAGTGATTAGCAGTTGGAGATGAATTTTGAGTGCTGTTCTATGGTGGTGTCGTGGGATGGCCACCAGGCTACAGGATCACAGTTATCTTAACCCTTTCCTTATCAAAAGTTTCCAACTCCGTTTGCCAAACTCTTTCCCATGGAATTATTGTCTAAGATGCAAGTCAAGACACACCCTTTACATGCAGCTTAGCAAGAACTCTTGCATTGTGTAGAGAGATCTCATCATTACACAGTGGTTTCTCCTCTAATTCCATCCCACAGCATCCTCTTAAATGAGATTATATAAGAAGTAACTCAGAGATGGCTTAGAAAGATGAATTGCATTATAACTATTGTGCTTTATAATAGATAATGTAGATATAACTGGAACATTTTGTTTTATAGCTAAGGATTATACTACTAATAACACTTTCTCTACTTAGAATTTTGTTCGCAGTTATATGCTGGAGAATTACTTATTTTAAGAAAGTTGTTCCACCTTTCTGCATGATCACTAACATGTATTGATTAATAGCTGTGTGTGGATCCTAAGCACTCTCTAGCCCCGTCAGTGAGGTCTGCTGTTATCCCCTTTTAAAAAGGAAAAGGTGGAACTCGCATAATGAAACAACCCACCCATGTAGCTAGCAAGTGGTAAAGCAAAATTGGAACTCAGGAGGTCAGAATCCAAGACCCATGTTATGACTCATTGTGCTAAGATGTTTAAAATACTAACAAAAAATACTGTATATTTTTCTGATAATTGTGGGACATGTGTTTAAAATACAAAAGATTATTGCTGACAATAGAGGAAATACGGCCCAAATCAATAAATTTTCTACTGGTTTTCTCTGACAGGTAGCACAGAGTCAAATTAAGAGATTAGACATAGTTTAGGTACCTGTATATACACATAGATATAACATCTATTGTTAGATTACACACACATATGCACACAGCCATGCATTTCACATACATGCATACTGTAGAGAGAAAAGAGAGTATTTTGGACAGAAATCCAAGGCAGTGCTTTAACTGGAGTCTGTATCCCCAAGCCTGCCTGAAAATTATTAAACTGCCCCAAAGGATGTTCTCCCCAAACACCCTTTGGGGCAGCTATCCTCCTTCCTGCCTTGCAGCCTCTCCAGGTCATGGATTTTGGTTTTGTCCTATATGGAAGCATTGCTACCCTAACTGTGAACCAATGATTATAACAGCACTGACTAAGAACAGGCCTTTCCTCTCCCTCACATCCTGATTTGTTTTGGGCTCATTTTGCATTGCTACAAAGGAATACCTGAGGCTGGGTAATGTATAAAGGAAAGAAGTGTAATTGGCTCACAGTTCTGCAGGATGTAAAAGAAGCATGATGGCAGTATCTGTTTCTGGTGAGGGCCTCAGAAAACTTACCATCAGAGCAAAAGGCAAAGGGGGAGCTGAGGTATCCCATGGTGAGAGTGGGAGCAAGAGATGAGGAGAGGGACAGGGGAGGTACTACACACTTTTAAACAACCAGATCTCTCAAGAACTCACTCACATCATGAGGACAGCACCAAGCCATTCATGAGGAATCCACCCCATGACCCAAACACCTCCCACAGGCCCCACCTCCAAAATTGAGGGTTATCTTTCAACATGAGATTTGGACAGGACAAAACATCCAAATTATATCATTGGGTCTAAAGCCTTCCAATTAAAAAAAAATGTTGCTGACTTAGAGTCATGTTTACAGGGTATGAGCTATGAGAGCATAAGTCAAAGAATGAGAGTGTAAGAATGGTGCATGATGAGCTGCCCCTTAGGGGTGTCACCCAGGCCTGCCCACATCATCTGGGTTGGACAGGGCAGGTGCCTAAGCACCACAGGAAGCAAATCATGATGGACTCAGAAACTGGACCAGACCCATAATTCCTGGCCTACAAGATGTGTGAGCAATGAATAAAGAATCTGGCTCTGTCATCTAGATGGGCATTCCATATTAATTATATAATTTCTTATTACTGACACTATTAATTTTGTGATTCTTGAACTTTTTTTTCTCTTAAAAGGGAAACTAAAATTGCTACTGATTTTTTTCAAAAATTCAGCCTAAACTAAATTATTATAGAACTAAAATGTAAATCGATTACATTAAGATACACAATACACAATCTTGCTTTACTAATAGAAAGAGCAAAGCAATCTTTCTTTTCAGATTTGTTATTTTGCTGGAAACTTGCCTCCTGGATTTTTCATCTCAATTTAAAGGTGTTAATGAAAGTTATCTGAAACTGATTTTTGAAAACACTTGGTTATTTTTATGTATCCCAGGCTACAGCTTGAAAAGGAAATCTTGGCCTGACATTTGCAGGCTAAGCTTGTATTAGTTATCAATGGCTGCATAACAAATTATCTCAACACTTAGCAGCTGAAAACAACAGCCATCTATTATTCCACAGTTTCTGTGGGTCAGGAATCAGCTTAACTAGGAAGTTTTACCTTGGGGTTTTCCTCAAGGTTTCAGTCATCTTAAGGGTTGCTACTTGCAAGCTCACTCATGTGGCTGCTGGAAGGTCTCACAAGCTCTGCTTCCATCTCAGCCACATGGGCCCCTCCGCAGGGTTGTCTGTGACATGGCCACCAGCCCTCCCTAGAAGTGAGCATTCCAAGAGAGAGGCACCCAAGATGGAAGCCACAATCTTTTTACAAAATAAAATTAGAAGTGATGTGCTGTCACTCTGCTACATACTATTCGTTAGAAAAGAATCAATAAATCCAGGCCAGGCACAATGGCTCATGCCTTTAATCCCAGCACTTTGGGAAGCTGAGACAGGTGAATCACTTGAGGTTGGGAGTTTGATACCAGCCTGGGCAACATGGTGAAACGCCATCTCTACTAAAAATACAAAAATTAGCTTGGCATGGTGATGCCCGCCTGTAATCCCAGCTACTCAGGAGGCTGAGGCAGAGAATTGCTTGAACCCAGGAGGTGAAGGTTGCAGTGAGCCGAGATTTTACTGCTATACTCCACCAGGGCAACGGAGCGAGACCCTGTCCCCCTACCACCCAAAAAAATCAAATCAATAAATCCAGCCCACAAGGGCATGAATAACAGGAGGTGCAGACCACTGAGAGCCATTTGAGAGGCTAACAAAAATGTTATCAGAAATCAAAAGAGAGAAGGTATTGAGAAAAGGTACTGAGAAAGTCGCTCTCTCTGGCTCTGTCTCCCTGTGTCTCTTTGTCTTTCTCTCTGTCGCACACACACAACACAGAGTAAGCATTTGGCTGATCATTACTATTATGAATTAGGTCACTTTAGTCCTCAGAAAAATTATAAGAGAAAATAAAAATGAAAAACACATTTCTAGCATTATCTTTTAAATATATACATTGATGTGTAAAATCTTTTCTGAAATCTAGTGTTAGGAACTGAGTCGTGTGACCCCAAAATGTATATGTTGAATTCCTAACCCCTTGCACCTCAGAATGTGACTATATTTGGAGATAAGGCTTATAAAGAGATACTTATGTTAAAATGAGACCTTCAGAGTGGGCCTTCATCCATTCTGACAGTCATCCTTATAAGAGGCAATTTGGACACAAAGAGAGACATCAAACATGCCGGGGCAGAGAGGAAAGACCATGTGAAGACAAGGGGAGAAGAGAAAGAGGGCCATTCCCCAGCCAAGGAGAGAGCCCCAGAATGAAATGTCCCCTGCCAACACCTTGCCCTTGGACTTCTAACCTCCAGAACCATGAGGAATACATCTCTGTTTAAGCCCGCAGTCCACCATTTTGTTATGACAGCCCTAGCAAACTAATACAACTAGTTGTTTTATGATCAGAATCTCTCTGTGCCATCTCAGTTCAGAGTTTCCAAATGGCCGGATTTAGAACAAAGTAAGTGTTCTGCTTTGCTTTTAGTTTCCTCCACATAGTTCTAAGTCTTTCATTTTTAGGATTGTGTGTAATTTTCTAAAAAAAAACAGTTAAATTGAATATAGTCTTTCTGGTTTTCTTTATTTAGTTGCCTTTCTTTTTGCTCATTTATCGTATTGTTTCCTCATTTATCTTAAGATAATATTAAACTGCCTTCACAGTGTCTTAGAAGCAATACTTGTGGCTTGACAGAAATCTTGACTCTATGTTGGTAGCATAAACGTTCACAGATAAAGATTTCTTAGATTCTTTTGTTATTCTTTATGAGACAGTCATCAACATTAGTTTACTAATACCATTTTAAAACCACTTCATTTCTGGACCTAAAAGTTCTGATTTTTTCCAGGTAATAAAATTTAAGGTTTAAATTCTCTTTAATTTCTGTGATTCTTCTATTATGTTTTTTTTTTAAAAAAAAAAAAAAGCTCATGGTTCCTAAGTATTTTTACTATGAAGTGGAAATATTCTGGGTTGAGACAGATTTAACACCTGTAGTTCTAAGCAAGATTAACCATGGAGAGCTCTGTGTGGATAGTGTGAGATTGGAATCATCTAGAATTTACGAGAGACTGTTTAAACCATCAGGTGTCCCTCCTACTCCTTCCTATTGGTTGCCGTCGACAGCAACATGGGGAGAGGAGGGTGGTGATTATCATTCCTAGCAGACAAATGTTCTTAATGAGTAGTTTGAAGTTATGAGATGTGTTTAAGTATTTGAGCTGCATTTAAGGTGTCTGCCTGCAGATTATATGGAAATGAAAACTTCAACTAAACAAAAGAGCCTGCAAATGAATACTTACTGAAACTTGACTCACAGTGGATTTACAAGGTATATAAGTAAAACTTCCCACTTTAAATTCAAGCATAATTATTTCTCTTCTTGTTCTTTTTATTTAAAACTATTATAATGGCTTAATGCCATTGCATTGGTCAAGAAAAAAATGCTATTGTTTTTTCATTTTTCTGTACTGTTCTCCTTTTCTAGTATTAATGCATCATGTGAAATGTTAAAGAGGCCACTTTATCAATACCAAATGTAAGGTCTGATATCAAGGCACACAAAATCCCATTCCTTTAAAAAAAAAAAAAAAAAGAATTTCAAAGCAATGCTACCTTCAATTCTCTTTTTAAGGCTGATTAAGTTCCACTAAACAAGGGATAGTGATTGAAGAACACCTTTGAAGTGAATTTGTTCACCTCTATCAATCAACCAACTTAGTGAAGCTGGTCTGTATTCATTTATTTATTCATCACCTATTTAATAAGCTTCTACTTGGCATCAGGAACTGTGCTAGGCTCAGGAGCTTCAATGGTAAATAAGAGAGAGTCAATTCCCACACTCAATGATTATAAAATCCTTTAAAGGAAAACATAACACTTTTCTTTTTCTCAAACTTTCTGTGCCTGAGGTCTCACTAGCATCTGTTTCCAGAATGGATGCAGTGTGATCTGTGCTTCACGTCACTCGCTTCTAATTCAGAGTGAGGGGCTGAGGCATCTGGTGGTAGAGTCTCGTTCTTGTGCCCTGTCTTTGCGGATTCTGGGAAAGTGAGAATCTGGGATGTGTGGGCTCAGCCTCAATGGTAGGATCCCCAAACATAAGAACAGGATGGGATATGAACAGGAAAATAAATGACAAATAACAATGTCAGTTTTTCCTTTATTCACCAGATCATTCCATCACCACACAAACATGCCATTCTTCCTTCCATCCTCAATATTCTCTTCTAACCCTACTTACCCTCACAACTTCCCACTGCCCTGTCTCTTGCAGAAATGTTCTTCAAACATTGCTCTTCTCCATTCCTTCTCAAAGCCCTTCCAGAGGGACTTTCACTTCCATCACTTTACAAAACTGCTCTGGGTCATCAATGAACACCTTATTCCTAGCGGTCAAGCCTTAGTCCTCATCTTCATCAGACCCATCAGAAACCTTTGGCACAGTTGATTACTCCCTTCTCCTCAGAAAACTGTCTTCACTTGGCATCTAAGTCACCTCCACCTCCTGCTTTCACTGGCAGGTGCTTCTCAGTTTCCTTGCTGCTTCCTCCTGTTTCTCTATTTTTCTAACATTGACGTAGCCCAATGCTGTTTTGTCCTCTTCCCTTCTTACACCATGGTAACCTCATCTAGTCTCATGCTGTTAATCATCAAATTCATATCCAACTGCATATTTGGCATTTATTATTAAAAGTCTAAGAAGCATAATATGTCCAAACTAAACATGTTTTCAGTTTTCTTCCCATGAGTCCACAGTCTTCCACTTGTCCATTGATGGCAACTTCATCCTTCCTTACAGCTGTTTGAGCAATAAAACTTGGAATCATCTTTGATTCCTTTCTTTCTCTTTCATCCCATAGAGAATTAAGAGGACTCCACTTTCAAAATGTCAAGCACCACTTGTCCACAGTATCACTGCTACTACCCTAGTATAAGCCCCCATTGTCACTTGTTTGGATTATGCCATAGCCTCTTAAGAAGTGATCCTGCTTTCTTTCCCTCTTATCCTATACTCACCACCATCAAATCCCAACAGATAAGTGTAAGTGGTCATTTTAATATTTAAGTAGGTTCAGAGACTGCACAGGTCCCTCATTTCACACAATCTTACAAACCGCTATCCCCACGCTGCCAGATCTCAGCCCCAAGGTTCTCTCTGACCTTATTACCTTCTCCTCCCTTCTTTTCTCACTCAATTCCCCCCACACTGGGGAGGCAGCAAGCATGCTGAAGAAAAATAAGATAGGCCTGAATAGCGGAAGGAGGACGGGAAGGGAAAAATAAAAGAAAATTGTGGAAAGGTAACAAGGCAAGGAACATGGGATTGCAATGGACTAGAACTTTCTTTTCCTCAACAAATTTGTGTTCATTTATTAAACACACTTTTCAATCACTGATAATGGGCAAGACGCTAGACAGATTCTGCAGGATGCATGAATAATGAGACACAAAGGAATGAGGTACACATAGTCTTGCAGGGAAGACACAGCATATACCTAAATTACTACAGCACGCTAGAGAAAGTGAGGCATGACATGAAACATACAGATAAAACATAAGGCCATTAATCAATAGATGGAGAGATTTAAGGCTCATTACCAAAAAGCCATTGGCTACCGATTATTTTTGGAAGTGAAACATGCATAACTTTTAAAGCAAAATAGTTTTGGGAGCATAACATACTTCTAAAAAAGTGAATCCTAACAACCCAATAAATTTTCATTCATGTAACCAGCATACAGATCAAGGAACAAAGAATTACTTGCACCCCAGAATCCCTCCAACCTCCTTCCAGTCACTAACACTCAGCTCCGTGCCATTAGCCTTTTAAAATGGCTTTATTGAAGTGTAATTAATATACAATAAATGGCACATATTTAAAGAAATAGTTTCCTTCTGTCCCTTTTGACTCTTCCCTACCACCCCAATCACTGATCTGCTGTCTGTCATAATAGGTCATTTTACATTTTCTAGAGTTTTATATAAATTGAATCATACGATATGTATTCATTTCCATTTGGCTTCTTTACCTGCATAATTATTGTGAGAATCATCAAGGTTGTGGCATGTATCAATAGTTCACTCTTTTTCATTGCTGGGTAGTTTTCCATTGTGTTGAATATATCACAATGTGTTTATCCATTCACCTGTTGATGAATCTTTTTCTTTATTTTAAAATTTTATTTATTTACTTATTTTTGAGACTGAGTCTCACTCTGTCTCCCAGGCTGGAGTGCAGTGGCACAATCTTGGCTCACTACTACCTGGGTTCAAGCAATTCTTGTGCCTTGGCCTCCCAAGTAGCTGGGATTACAGATGCCTGCCACCATGCCCAACTAATTATTATAGTTTTAGTAGAGACAGGGTTGCCATATTAACCAGACTGGTCTCGAACTCCTGGCCTCAAGCAATCCAGAAGTTCTGGGATTACAGGCATGAGCCACCACGCCCAGCCTCCTGTTGATGAATATTTGAGTTGCTGCCAGTTTCTGGCTTGCAAGGACAAATAATGCTGCTATGAACATTTGTTTACAAGTATTTATATGGACATTTTTAAACTTCTCTTGGGAAAAATGCCTAGGAAGGTTGGATCAATGGTAGTTATATGTTTAATTTTTTAAGGAGCTGCCAAGCTATTTTCCAGAATGGTTACACCATTTCATGTTACCATCAAGAATGTATGATATTTGTAATTCCTTTACATCAGTGACAATATAGGTATGGTCAGTCTTTCTCATTTTAGCCATTCTAATAGGTATGTAAGGGTATATCACAGTACTTTAATTTTGTTTCTGTAATAACTAATGATATTGAGCATCTTTTCATATGCTTATTTGCCAACCCTATATCTTCCTTGGTGAAGTGTCTGTTCAAATCTGTTGTTCATTTCTTTATTCTATGGTTTGTTTTTAAATTAAATTTTCTTCATGTATTCTAATACTACTCTTTTATCAGTGATATGCTTTGTATGTATTTATCTTGGTCTATTCTTTGTCTTTTCATTCTCTTTATTTCCTTTGTTTTGCTTAATTTAGGTTTAATTTGCTCTTGTTTTTCTTGTTTCTTAAAGTGGAAGTTAAGGTCATTGACTTGAGACTTTTTTTTCTTATATAGATGTTTAGCACTGTAAGATTCCTCCTGGGTACTATTGTAGGGACATTTTAAAAATTCTGATATGTCATGCATTCATTTTCATTCACTTAAAATTCATTTCATTTTTTCTTTGACTTTTGGGTTATTTAGATTTTCTAGAGACGTTCACATTTTCGATTTCTAATGTAATTCTATTATGGCCAGAAAACATATGTTACATGACTTGAATACTTTTAAATTTACTGAACTTGTTTTATGGACCAGAATTATGTTCTATTTTGTTAAACATTGCATGTGGACTTGAAAACTGTGTATTATCCTATTGTTAGATAGAGTCTTTTAAAATAATCTAGTCAGTTTGATTAATGGTTTTCAAGTCTACTATAGCCTTGATGAGTATCTGCCTACTCATTCTATTCTTTATTGGAAGAGAGGTATTGAGTTCTCTGACAACAATTATGGGTTTGACTATTTTTCCTTGGTGCCCTATCAGTTTTTGTGTCATGTATTTTGAACCTCTATTTTTAGAGACATAAACACTTAGCATTGTTTTATCCTCGTGACTTATTCACCCTTTACTGTTATAATATGACCTTCTTTATACCTGGTAATATTCTTTGCTTTGAATATTACTTTGCCTGGCTCAATATAGAAACTCTAGCTTTCTTTTGACTGGTGTTATAATGGTTTATCTTTTTTCAAACTTTTATTTCTGTCTTTATATTTGAAGTGCCCTTTTAAAGGCAGAATATTGTTGTGCTATGCTTTTATTATCCAATAAATGTAAATACCTTTTAATTGACGTTTGTACCATTTATATTTAATGTGATTATTGATATGGTTAATTTAAATACTATCTCCTTACCATTTGTTTTCTATTTGTTTCATATCTTCTTTGTTCCCTTGTTCCCTTTGTCAGCCTTCTTGTTGGATTAATTGATTTTTTAATTATTCAATCTTATTTCTTTTGTTTGGTTATTTGCTATAACTCTTTGTGGGTTTTTTTTTTTTTTTTGTCATTCTTATAGGGTAAATATGCACCATTAACTTTAGCAGTCTACTTTTAAGTTATATCATTTTAGTCCACTGTGGCTACTATAACAAAATGTCATAAATTGCATATCTTATAAAAAATAGAATTTATTTATCATAGTTCTAGAGGATGGGAAGTCCAGTATCAGGTTGAGCATGATCAGGTTCTGGTGAAAGCCCTTACCCAAGTTGCAGACTGCCAATTTCTCTCTGGGTCCTCACATGGTGGAAAGGGCAAGGAAGCTCTCCGAAGTCTCTTATAAGGGCAGGAATCCACTCATCAGGGCTCTGTCCTCATAACCTAATCATCTCCCAAAAGACCCCACTTCCCAATACCATCACCTTTGGGGTTAGGTTTCAACATATGAATTTGCAGGAGATGGGGGGACACATTCAAACCACAGCAGATATTGTACCAATGGATGTATAATATGAAAGCTTTATAATACTTCCATTTCCCCCACCCCTGTTGGTGTCATGTATTTTACTTTTATATGCCATATGTCCCACAACATATTATTATTATTATTGCTTAGTCAGTTGTCTTTTGAAAGGTTTAAATAACTTTTTTTCAGTTTTTTATGTTTACTGTCTTAGTCAATATTGTGTTGCTATAAGAGAATATCTGAGATTGGGTTATTTATAAAGAAAAACTGTTTATTTGGCATATGATTCTGCAGGCTGGGAACTTCACACACATAATACTGGTTTCTAACAAGGGCTTTTGTGCTGCAAAGCATGGCAGAGAGGTCAAAGGGGAAGCAGACACATGCAGAGAGTCAAAACCTAAGGGATGTCTTGGTTATATAACAACCTACCCTCCCTAAAATTAATCCATTCCCTCAAGAACTAATTCAATCTTACTGGAGCTAATACTAACTTATTGTCATGAGAACAGCACCAAGCCATTCTTGAGGGATCTGTCCCCATGACCCAAACACTTTCCACAGGGTCCCATTTCCCAACACTGCCACATTGGCTATCAAATGTACATACGAATTTTGATGGGGACAAGTAAATCATATCCAAACCACAGCATTTACCCATATAGCTAATATTTCTATTGCTTTTTATACCTTTGTATAAACACAGTTTTCATCCAGTATCAACTTCCTTCTGCCTGAAGAAATCTTTTTATTTTTCTATAAATTATTTCAACTTTTATATGCCCACAAACATCTTTATTTAACTTTTACTTTCAAAAGATATTTTTGCTGGATATAAAATTCTAGGCTGACAAATGGTTTTCTTTCAGTACTATAGAATTGTTACTTAAAGGTCTTTTACTGCACTGTTTCCAACAAGAAATCCTGCCATCTTTAATTTTGTTCTTCAGTATAAAACCTGTCTTTTGTTCCTCTGGCTGTTTTTAAGATTTTCCTTTTTGTTTCAATTTTGAGGAATTTGATTGGATGTGCATTGATGTAGTTTTCTTCAGATTTTCTGTGGTTGAGGTTTCCTGAACTTCTTAGATCTCTGAACTTACAGTTTTTACCAAAAGTATGAACTATTCAGCTATTATTTTTCAGACTTTCATATCTTTCTCTCCTCATTTCAGGTACTTCAATTATAAAATATTAGGCTGGTTAAAGTTGTCTGACAGATCACTAATTCTCTTTTCTTTTTTTGTATCTTTTCTCTGTATTTTTGTTTTGGATAATTTCTATTGCCGTGCCTTAAATTTCACTAATCTTATCCAGTATAATTTTTTTGTCCCAGATATTCTAGTTTTTATCTCTAACAGTTTAATTTACGTCTTTTTTGTGTTTTCCATGTCTCTACTTAACTTTTTGGCCATACAGAATATGCTTATAACTGAACATAGTTATAACTCTTTAAAATATCTTTGTCGGCTAACTCTCACCTCTGTGTAATTTCTGTTTAAGTTTGCTTGATTTATTTATTTTCCTTATTATTGGTCTTGCTTTCCTGCTTTTTTACAAACCTAGTAATCTTTGATTGAATACCAGACATTGTTAATTTTATCCTGTTTTATGTTAGATGTTTTTGTATTTCTAGAAATTTTCTCAAGATTTATACCAGAATGTAGTTTAATTACTTGGAGACAGTTTGATAATCTTGGTTATTGTTTTTATGATTTAGATGGATCTAAAGCAGTGACCAGTCTAGGACTAATTAATATTAACACTGAGGCAGGACCTTCTCGAACATTGGGAAGATTTTTGCATCTACTCAATGCCCTAAAAATTATAACTTTTTCCAGTTTAGTTGGTAGGAATAGGCACTGTTCCAAGCCTTGTATAAGTGCCAGACACTGTGCCCTCTAATCCTTTCTAACCCAGGTTCTTTCCCTGCCTTGGGTCATTATGATATATGTATGTACTCAACAGAAACTGCTGAATACCCAATGGGGAGCTTCAGCAGATATTCAGCATTCTCTCTTTGAACTGCATGCACCTTTCTGGTTCTTTGTCTTGAGAACTCTAGACACATTGTTCGTGGATTCTCGTATTTGTCCCTTAAACTTAAAGAGTTTTCTGGGCTCTATTGCAGTTTTCTCTCCTTGTGTTACAACGTGGGAACTCAAGTTGGTAAACTGAGACAATTACATGGCTTGCCTTGCTTGTTTACTATCTCTCAGAAATTACTGTTCACCTTTTCCTGCTGTTCAGTGTCATGCAAACTGTAGTTAATTCTATTTTGTCTTAATTTATTTGTTTGGTTTGTTGGTTTTGGCAAGAGAATAAATTTGGCCCTAGTTACTCCATCTTGATCAGAATCAAAAGTCTATTTGCAACATAGATTTATTTTGACTTGGTTAGAACATTGTATAAATTGAATAGTGTCTGTCTTCTTTTGCTTAATCATATGCTTACGAAATTCATCCATGCTGTTGCATGTAGTTGCAGTCATTCATTCTTTTTGCTGTGTGGCTTTCTCTTATGTTGATGTACTACATGTATTTATCTCTTTTACTCTAGTTGGATCTCTGGGTTGTTTACAGTTTGGATCTGTTATAAACAGTATTAAATAAATATGTTTTGGTGAACGTGCGCATGCATGTCTTTCTGGTAGGTGTACAACTAAAAGTGGAATTTCTAGGTCTGGGATAGGCATATGCTTGGCTTTGGTTGATACTGATTGCTGAAAGGTTTTCCAAAATAGTTATGCAAATTACATTCCTCCATCAGTGTATGAGAGTTTCTTTTCATCTATACTCTTACTAACACTTGGCATTGTATGCTTTTTCATCTTAGCTATACTGATGAGTGTGTACAGTATAGACTTTTTCTTTTCCTCATGAGTAATGAAGGATTGAGTAGCTTTTCAATTTTTTTTTGATAATTTTGTAATCCTCTTTTATGAAGATCCTCTTCAAGTTCTTTGCCATTTTTCTGAAGAGATTGACTTTGCCTTACTGATTTATGGGAGTTATTTATATATTCTTTTGTCAGATACATGTATTACAATATCATTCTTATTCGTAAATTTTCCTTTTATTCTATTATTGGTGTCTTTGGATAATAAAAAAAAAAATCTTACTTTTAATGTAGTCAGCTTTACCAGATTTTTCCCTTAATGTTAGTTCCTTTATACCCTGTTTGAGAAAGTGTTGCCGACTCCAAGTTTATGAAGATATTACCGTTTTTTCCTAAAAGCATTATTGTGTGCCTATCTCTAGTAGTTCTACCTTCTATCCAAAATCAATTTTTGTTTGTGAAATGAGAGTCAAGATAGAAATAACTAGTTGGTCCAGCATAATTAATTGAAAAGACCATCCCTTTTGAGCTAGAACATTTTGAGCATTGATTATGCTTCAGGCACTAGGCAAGTTGATATTTCATTTTATCCTCATAAAATCCCTATAAGTGTTTTCCCATTTTATAAATTGGAAAGTTACAATTAAATGAGTTAAATTAATTTCCATAGCTCATGGCTAGTCAGGTGTAACTATGGGTTTTGAGCTTAGGTCTTGACTCCAACCTTGCCTAAGGTTATCTTAAGTCAATGTCAGCAAAAGGATATTTTTTTATTTTCGAGGTGAAAAACCAAGCTTGTAAAGGGGTTAGAAACCACTGGGAATGTGGGAGTGAAGAGGGGTTGACTCTAGAAAAGAAGAGGGCTTTGAACAGTTTCTTGAAAATAGCAAGACCTAGTAACAGTTTACTGAATTGCAGAAGTTATCCACTTTTGAGTAACTGCAAAGCTTTGTTATCTACACCCATGGGGCACTTATAACTTTTATATATAAAACTTAGTGATTTGTTCCTTGTCTAGTTGCCTATGGCAGTGGTTTTCAAAGTGGGTTCCTCAGATCAATAATATCAGCATTACCTAAAACTTCTTAGAAATGCAAATTCTTGTCCCCTTCCTAATACTTACTAAATAAGAAATTCTGAGGATGAGACTATATTAGGCCATTCTTGAATTTGCTATAAAGGAATACTTGAGGTGGGCTAATTTAGAAACAGAAGAGATTTAATTGACCCATAGTTCTCCAGGCTATACACGAAGCTGGCATCTGCTTGACTTCTGGGGAGACCTCAGTGAGCTTATATTCATGGCAGAAGGCAAAGAGGGAGCAGGCATGTTACATGGTAGAAGTAGGAACAAGAGGGACAGAGAGTTAGGGGAGAAATGCCACACGCTTAAACAACCAGATCTCATGAGAACTCACTGTGGCAAGGACAGCACCAAGCCATAAGGGGATCCAACCCCATGACCCAAATTCCTCCCAACAGGCCCCCTCTCCAACACTGGGGATTGCATTTTGACATGAGATTTGGTGGAGTCATGTATTCAAATTATTGGAGACCCAGAATACTGTTTTAATAAGTTGTGCAGAGCATTTTGATATCCTTTAAATATGAAACACACTGGTCTAGGGCCTATATTTTCTCCAATCATACTCTTTACAGAGGGTTCCCCTAACCTCCTGTGCTTGGTTGTACCACCAGTGATTGCTTACTGACAGTGCCTCTTCCTGGACTCCCACTATGATTCTTAGCCTGGCTAATACTTGCACAGAGGTCAGATCCTCCCTCTCCTTACACAGATGCTCACACACTTAGAGGTCTGGATTCAGTCCCTCAGTCCTTCTTCTTGTCACATCACTTTGTAATTGTCTATCTGCTTATCTATATCTGCCACAAAACCATGAGGAGCTTAAGGCAAGGGCCGTTGAATTCCCAGAGTATGGCATATAGTAGGTGTTCAATATAATTTTTTGAGTAAATGAATTTTATTCAATTTTATTCTTGAGGAATTATTATGTGAGAAAGGAATGATGTAATAGTTGAATAAATGAATAAATACTTGAAGGACCATCATGTGGAATCATGGAACAAAATTAGTGAATGGAGACTTCAAGGAGGCTAGAAACACAGAGATACCTGTTGCATCAGATATTCAAGGAAAGGCTGGAAAATCTTTACCATATAACCCTTCATCCCACCGCTTCTAAATTGTGAGCTCCTTGAAGCCAGCAATAGTATCCCATTCATTGTGTATCTCCAATCCCCAGTGAGGTCTGGAACAGTGTCTGACATACAATAAATTTACTGTAAGTGAATGGCTGAATGAACTAAAAGGTTCCTTAGTGACATATGTGGAGTTTTTGTTGCTACTATTTTGTTTGCTTGGCTGTTTTTGCTGGAGAAACAGCTCAGTTCTAGATCACCCGATTGGCAAAGTTTGCGTATTCTTCAGAGCACTTGAAAAGCAGAGGCAAAAAAAAAAAAAAAATGGGTAAGAGAAGTTTAGCTTTGATCAGTTTATCCAGAATTTTGTAATCAGCACTGATTTAAGAAACTATTTTAACTACAACATACATACATGTTTCGTGTTTTAGTTTGTTCCCTTCTTAATTACTTGTGGATGAAGATGAGGAAGCAGAAAGTGGATCGCTGTAATCTTTTCCGTGTTGAGGGACTCTGAATTCAGCCTCTGGGCAGAGGCTAGATCATGGGTCTTTTTACTCTGTGGAGGATTTTGTACTTTATCTTAAAGGCGGCTGTAACCCACTGAATAACATTAAGGAGGGAAAATAACATAATAGATTTTCTTTTCTTTTTTTTTTTTTTTTTCTTTTTTAAGATGGGGTTTCACCATGATGGCCAGGCTGGTCTTGAACTCCTGACCTCAGGTGATCCACCCACCTCGGCCTCCCAAAGTGCTGGGATTACAGGTGTGAGCCACCTAAAAGTCATTCTGACTGCTGTGTGGAGGATTTATTGGGAAGTGGGAAAGGGAGGATGGGAGTCTGGAATACAGAAGACCAGTTAGAAGAAATATTGCAGCTGATAGAGTTGATAAGAACTTCAACTAGGGCAATGAGAGCATGGAGGAAAATGGACTGGTTTCAACTTAGTAAGTTGACTCAATCCACTAAATTTGCTGACAAAGATAGGGAACTTGTCAGAAATGATTACAGTTAGCTTTCAATTTAATAGTAATAACTACATTGTCAGGCCTCCGCTTCTGGATGTGCGAGGTTATGTAATGGAAGCCTTTGTTAACTACAAAGCACTGTACACATGCAAAGTGGGATAATTACCCACAGAAATCATACCTCCAAAGTCCATGTGCCAGAGGCAAGCTCTGAGGGTTGGAAAATGAGTTCATGTTTATTGGCGATCAACAGCAGGATTGCACATGTATTCCTGAACAATGAACTTAGTGTTCGTTCTCAAGTGCTCATTACAATGGAAATTAGTAACACTTGAATGAGTGTTGCAGCTCTGTTCTGAACATGCCACTTAGCAAATACTTGCTGCAGCTAAGGAAGTCAAGAATTCACACACTGATGGATGCTAGACATGAGTGGCTATTTTTTGTGAATGGAATAAAGATGGATACCTCACCCTGAAGAGTAAGCATCATGTCTACATTGGTTAAGAGCAAGATTTTTTTATAACTTGGTATTTAGGTGTGAATAACTTTGTCTGGTTATGCATATTTATGGTTTTTGGCCTTGTAAAAAGAAACTCTTGGCTCTTTCTTACCAATATCTTTTTAAGCCAAAAGCCTTTATTTAACATGTAAAATTGAGTCTGTAATCAATTATAATTTCCCAATCTACTTCCTAAGTTGAGAAACTAGAAAAAAATGCAATAATCCAACTCTGCTATTAGAGAATGTGAATATAAGAAAAAGGAGCCTCCTGTGGTCCATCAACATGATAAAACTCTCCTGACATATCTAATGATCATTTCTATATAGATAATTATTGATCAGCATTTTGAAGAAAAACTGAAGAAGTGAAAAAAAAGTACATATATTCTTTAAGATCACTTCACTTTTACATAGTCTTTCTGCACTGGGATTTAGAACATAGCATATTTAGGCTTCGTTTGGGCCAATGGGTTGCTAGGAAATAATCCCGTAGCCTCTTTCATACCTCTTTGCTCATTTTCTGCCCTTGGTAAAATATTCATTATGAACTGTTATAAATTATAAAACCTTTTTCTTCCCCAAGAAAAGTGTGGACTTTCTTTTTTAACAGATTTAGCACTGATAGGACTGCTTGCCTTAGGCAGCACTACCAGTAATTGAATCTGCATGCTGAAGTGGTAAACCCTAAGAATTTTTAGAGGAAGGAAACCTGACATATAAAATGGAGTAAAGGCAGGCTGATAGAGAAGGGAAAATTCAGTGTTGTGTAACTTCCTGACTCAAGTGTGTGAATTGTTGAATAATTGAACATTATAGCATGTATTGAACATTAATTCTGTCAAAGTTTCCAGAGTAAAGAATACATTGGTAGTCTATTCATCTCTCTGGCCTCCAATTTATGTTTGGTATATAATCATTGCCATATTATCCTCATTCATGGGTCAATTTTATAATATAGTTGGATTAAGCACTGGTGTCTTACAGTCAACAAGAATATATTGAGAATCTGTTATACTTCTAGGCACTAGGGAGTGTAATAATTTATTACATTCTTCCCTTAAAGGAGTTCATAGTCTTCTTTGGAAGAAAGATGAGTAAATATATAACTATAGCAAAGCATCCTAACTCTATAGTGAAGGGTTATATAGAAGCACTGAGGAGATACACCTAAGCTTAACAGGTAGAGCAGTTAGGGAAACAGAGAAGGCTTCCTGGAGGAAGGAGTACCTGTCCTATCCTGATGAATTCTGGGATATAGCTTGACAGTGGTGAAAGTAGATCCAAGTTCTTGAAATTGGAAAATATATGTCAAAAGTCATTAAAAAATATTGAGACCTAGAATTTCTACTTTATGAATCTTAAGTTTAAAAACAATCTGAAACACAGAAAAAAATACATTTAAGAATGTTAATTGTAGTGTAGTAACAATTTGTGTGGTAACTGGAAACCAGCAATTGAGGGATTTTTAAGGAATTTATAGTTTATCAACTCAGTGATCTAGGGGGCAGACACACATGACTTTTGCTAAGAATTTATCATAGGAATTGGTAGTCTATTCCATGAATGTATCTTGAGCAGTTTATGCCAAGTACTGATCTGGTCTCTGTGTACAAAAAGTCAAATAGACATGGCTCCTACTTGAAGGAGCGTGTGGTAAAATGAGAAATATAAACAATTCAATTAACTCTTGGAGGTCTCTCAGAAACATGTCATTAGAATGCAGATTGGGCCTTTGTAAATCAAATCAGCAAAACAGGGAGAGCTACCAAAAGAAGATAGGGCAGAACATGAGTTTTGAATGATAAGAGGAGAGAAAAAAATGGAAATAAAGGAAATTTCTTATTTTACGTCATGTGGGAAACAAAGGCAGACTGTAACATTGGATCTGCAGTTTGTCCACAACTATGCGAAACCAAATATAGTTTTTTACCATATATGCATAGAAAAAAAAAGAAAGTGAAGAAATAAACTAATGTTGATAGTGATTGCCTTATGGGTGATATTTTTCTCACTTCTCCTTTTTGGCCTTCCCCAACTATTCTATTATAAACATTATTATTTGTATAATGAAAGAAAGATGCAAGGGATTGCCAGTAGGAAGATAAAAGGCACAAAGTGTTCACATTTTATAAGAGAACTATTTATACTCAAACTCACAACAAAATAGGTTGGGCATATTTCCAAAAGGCAATAGCACAGGGTAACATGCCCAAGGATAAAAGACCCTTCTGTGACCCAACATACTTGCCACAATCCTTAAAAAAAACAACAAAAACCACAGATACAGGCCATGTCACATAAGTCACCTAGAAAATTCTTATTGGTTATCGTCGTGACTCTCCCTTGGGTTTGTCCCTTTGTAGGGAACCCATCCTGCTCAGCTCTGAGTCAGGCACCGAGTTGGCCATTCACTCAATGCATTAGTGCCTTGAATTTGCATAACACTTTGAAATTTATGAGGCATTTTCATAATGTTTACTTTTATTTTATTTTCCCCACAGCCCTATGAGGTAGGGAAGACTGATATTTGTTCTCATTTTACAGTTGAGGAAACTAAGACTTAGATGAAGTTTCTTCCCTCTGGTTACAAGGCTGGCAAACGTTAGAAGCAACATTGGATGTCAGATGTTTTTCTGCACATGTGTTTATTCCTCTGCATCACAAAACTCGCATGATAGGGACTTCTGTCTTCAGCTAACAAAAACAGATGAATATTTGTGAAAGCAGAAGATATGTCTTATTTTTCATCTAAGTGGGTTCAAGTGGCTAGGAGAGTTCTGCACAGGAGAGCTGCTCCATACATTTGTGGGGGGTGGCAATGAATGAAAAGATTCTCAATACTCTTGATTTAAAACTTAATACACATACAGGATATGCCTAAATATGGCATCTAAATAGATACTGTCATTGTCCTTAGGAATCTACTCTGAAGAGCAGCACGCACACACACACACACATCAGAAAAAAAGAAAAGAAACGGGTTAGTTGGGAAGAGTAAAAAGAAAATTTTTGAGAAAAAGATTTCTAATTAAATAAAGTAGAACAGTCTATTCTGAATTTCTGTTTTATTCCAAGCAAAATAAATCAATTTTCCACTTTAAACAAAATTTTACATTGGGAGAAACACAGCACAGGAAAAGTGCAAATGTCTTTGAGAATCATCAAAGCATGTCTTATTTCTTACACAAGCACATACCCGTTCTCTTTCTGCCTGCATCTAAAAAGGGGACTCATTTAGCATTCACTGATAAACAGAAGAGTGTTTCTGTACTCCTGCTAAGCCCGTGAAGTTTTTTTTTTTTAACTTATTAAGGTGGTGCACGTATCATGCCCTAGTGACTTCAGCTATATATGCCCTTTGAAAAATCTCTAATGACATGTTGGACACACTGCATATAAATGTCACCACTTGGAATGAGAGTCAGACTTTTGCTCATGGGAGCGTTCTCTGCCTGGCCTCAGTGTAATATCCCTGATCTAATGAAAGTAAATGGTTCTCAGTAATTCCCTCTAAGTGTAATAATGCATATTCTTTTTTGGATGCTTATAATATGGTATTGGTAAATAGCTTAGCGATACACACAGGAACAATTCTACTAATGGATAAGGAAAGAAAATTAAATTGCTATCTGTGTAGCCCTAGACCTTTTAGATTATTTTCAAAACTCATCACTGCAACAATGATTTCTCCCATATTATTTTTGACTAGCATGGCAGACTTGGCTTTCTACATGTATGGAAGGTATCTTTAAATCCATATTACTTCTTTTTTTTTCTTTTTTTCCTTTTTTCTTTTTTCTTTTTTTTTTTTCTTCTTTTACAAATGACCTTTGGAAATGATTTCCAATAGCTGCAGCCAACTTTAAGCTCAAGGCTTGGTAGTGAAAGGTCACTCTACATTTAGACTAAATGCGGATAGATTTGTACTCCCTGCAGCAGGCTATTGCTTTAGGACTTGCTATTGTATTTGACCCAATCTTCTTTCTAACCCAAGCATTTAGACAGCTTCCATCTGGGTTTTGTTTAACCTTCTTTTTTTTTTAGCTTCAGTATAAATTAAAAGGCTTTAGATATTGGCAAGTAACTTTTTTTTCTTTAGAGATGCACATTTTTCTTAGAAATCTAAGATCATAGAATAGAGTATGATGTTAAACTTCTCATAAGAATGAGTCCATGAATTTTACATGAAGGATATGCCCAGTCCATAAAAGGGCCTGACAAGGCACATGAGACCACTCAGATCCCTCATCTCTCACTCATGTTTTTCCTTCAAATAACATCATTCCTTATAAAAGAGGAAGAAAGAAACAAAATGGAAAACCTTGGACTAGGCAGCTATGCATAAGCACTTCATAAGACTCCTTAAAGAAGGATGCAAGGAGATGGAATTTTTTCCTTCTGCTAAACTCTGAGGACCTTCAGATCACAATTGGCACTGTGATGGCCATCTCAGGAGCAAAGCAGTCTCCTGTCCCCAGCTTTCTTTCCTCACTGTGGCCTGATGGCTTCCCATATTCATGTGACTTTGCCACATCATGCAGTCTCCACAAATAAGTCACAGGAGTGCTTTCCTTCCTGTCCGGCGAGAGTCCGTCCATGGTAGAGAAGGACTTGAAAAGCATTCAAGAGACTCAGTCTCTCTCCATGTCTGAGTGGGCTCCAAAAATGCTGAAGATCAGAGTGAAAAAAGGGAAGGTCTCCCTCACCTTTTCCCTCCTGGATCCCTGTCTTGCCCAGCTAGAAAGCAAAATCACTTCCTAATGCTGGGCAGTCAGGGACTGGAAGGGACTCTGGACTGGGTGTCAGGAGACCTGACTTCATGTTCAGGTTCTGTGGCCTGGGGCTAAATCACTTGTCCACCAGGCTTGATCCTTTGTTTGAACAGAATGAGTTAAAAGAATTAATTCTATAAATTCAGTGAAACAATATCCAGCCTTGGCCACAACTCCTTTTTCTAAATGAGTGTCTTCATATCAGATTCCTCAGGGAGAGAGTCAGATTACTGCAAGTGTATCTGATTCCAATTTCAAAGAAGGTGCTGGAATGACTCCATTTGCCCTAAGAATGCACCAGAATAAAATGATTTATTATATTCAGGTAGCATTTTAAAAATTCTAAGTTGCTTTTGCTTATCCCATTATTTAGTCCTCCTGTTGAGCGTAGTTTGGGGTACATTGTTGGAGCCCCTCCAAGTGTGCTTTGCTGCTAACAGGCTGGCACTCCCACCCATGAGGCGATTGCTCGGGCACATTGGGTCCTCCTTATTCTCCTGTCTCCTCCCTGTGGTGGGGGACACCTCCTGCTGACTGGCCAATAACAGAAGTATGTGGAAATACAAAAGGCCAACTCCTTTGCTCCAAAGTGAATAAATCCTGAGATGTAATTTATGCTCTGCAGTGCCCCTCCCTCAAAAGTCAGGTGGAACTACAGTAAAGATATAGAATCAACCTAAGTGTCCATCAATGAATGATAAGATTTAAAAAAATGTTATATACATATATATATGCACAGATATACAATTGGAATATTGTTCAGCCATTAAAAAGAATTGTGTCCTTTGAACTAGAACTTTTATATATATATGTATATATATATATATGTTATATATGTGTGTATATATGTAAAAGTTATATATATGTGTATATATATATATGTTACATATATTTGTATATATATAAAAGTTATATATGTATATATATGTTCAGCCATTAAAAAGAATAGAATTATGTCCTTTGAAGCAATGTAGATGAAACTGAAGGCCATTATCTTAAGTGAAACAAGTCACATACAGAAAGACAAATACTGCATGTTCTTGCTTCTAAGTGGGAGCTAAATAATGTGTGCAGATGGACTTAGAGTGTGGAATGATGGACAGTGGAGATTCAGAGTGGTGGGGGCAGTGTGGGCGGACAATGAGGTATCATGTAAGGAGTACACTGTACATTACTTGGGTGATGTATACCCTAAAATCCTACATCACTACTGCACAATGTATGCATGTAACAAAATTATACTTGTATATCGTACATTTATACAAGTAAAAAGAAAAGTCAGGCTGAGTGTGGGCTCCTTCCCCTCCCCTATGTCTCCTCCCCCACCCTCACTGGCTTTTCCTGGAAGCACTTGCTCACTACATCACTTGCAACTGAAATCTTGGCTCAGGAGAACCTTATCTAATAAAACAGTAGATTTAAACAACAAAGTCAGGGTGGCAGGACACAGTAGGTGTGTTAGCAAAAGACCCATCTTTGCAGCTCTGCTGCTTAACAGCTCTCTGGCCTGGACTAAGGTGCCCAGAGCCCCAAGCCTCTCTTTCTTCATTTGTGAAATGAAAATAAATATGCCTGGGCCAGGCACAGTGGCTCACGCCTATAATCCCAACACTTTGGGAGGCCAAGGCAGGTGAATCATTTGAGGTCAGGAGTTCAAGATCAGCCTGGCCAACATGGTAAAACACCATCCCTACCAAAAATACAAAAAAAAAAAAAAAAATAGCCAGGCATGGTGGCATGTGCCTGTAATCCCAGCTTCTTGGGAGGCTGAGGCAGGAGAATTGAATTGTCTGAGCCTGGGATGCAAAGGTTGCCGTAAGCTGAGATAGGGCCACTGCACTCCAGTCTAGGTGACAGAGTGAGACTCTCTCACAAAAAAAAAAAAAAAAAAAAAAGAATCAAAGAAAAGAAGTATGCCCACTCTGCCTACTATATGATTGTTGGGAGACCAGGTGAAATTTTGGATGATGGAAGTGTTTGAAAGCTGCCAAGCACCATGCAAACATAAGGAAACTAATTTTTAAAAATCGATACAAAGTTATAACCTAAAGCTAAAGTCACTGATAGGGTTTTAGAAGAAACCAATTCAACAGCAGTTATAAGATACAGAAACATACTCACATCTTATTCTCCACTTCCCTCTTCCTTTCCCACATTTTTCATGCTTCTGTCATCCAAAATGTTTGCTGTTTAGGACTCCGTCTGTGTTGGAACATCTGTGATAGTGAATGAAGTGTTGCATTTGCCTCTTTCAGTTTCTCGCAGTTTTTCACCTGGTTAAAAATCTTTGCCATGCCTGCTCGTGTCCACTGTCCACTCCTGAATACTGTGTTTCATCTCTTTAGTCCCTTATTTCATTCATTGCAAATTGCATTGGATCTTAAAACTTAAGGAAGGAAATAGGCATCTCCCTGAGTTGTTATAGGTCATAGTTCAAATGCCGTACTTCAGATTGTGTGAGGCTGCCATAAATGTATGGAACACAATAAAATAGAGTTACCAGAATGTATGGCCCAGATGGTGGCTTGATTAAAAACATCTCAGTGTGTCCAAAATATCATGGCAGGCATGCACAATTTTTTTTCCGTGATGGCCCTACAAGATTCATGAAAAGATTTTATTTTTAATGAGGATCTAATTAGAGAGCTCTGCATGAGAGTCTGAACATGAGCAGTCAGTATAGTTTGGTGCAACAAAATATTTCTTGAGCCTGTAGGTAACAGGGATAAAAGGAAGAATAGCACATAGCCCCTGGTGGGGGAAACAGATACAAAAACCAGGAAACAGATACAAAAACCAGGTCATTAGAATATGATAAGAGCCCAGCATGCTCAGAGTGATGGTACCCATTTTGGGGTTCAAAAAACACTTTCCCTAGCTGGGTGTGGTGGCGGATGCCTGTAATCCCAGCTACTCAGGAGGCTGAGGCAGGAGAATTGCTTGAACCCAAGAGGTGGGGGTTGCAGTGAGCCGAGATCACGCCATTGCTCTCCAGCCTGGGCAACAAGAGCGAAACTCCATCTCAAGAAACAAAAAAACAAACAAACAAAAAACAAAAACCACTTTCCCATTTAAAGGGGTGTCCAGTCTTTTGACTTCATTGGACCACATTGGAAGAAAAAGAATTTTCTTGAGCTACACATAATATACACTAACAATAGCAGATGAGCTTTATAAAAAATGCAAAAAACAAAATCTCATGTTTTAAGAAAGTTTACAATTTTGTGTTGGGCCACATTCAAAGCCATTCTGGCCCACATGCCACCTGCTGGCCACAGGTTGGACAAGTTTGATCTAAAGCATCACCTTCTCCAGTTTTTGAGTCTACTTGAACCCTGGGGCCTTCTACGCACTGTTCTGACCTTCGCCTCCTTGATGCCTTCTCATCCCTTGGGACTCTTGACTCGTTCATTTGTTCATACACACACTTGTTGTGTGCTTAGTTCTTCCAGGTACTACTCTAGACATGAATTTCTACATAGAACAAGACAGAGCCAATCCCAGCTGTCTGATTATAGAGCTTAGGGTCTAGCAGTTAGAAACAGACCATTGGAAAGGAATTACATAAACTACAGGACTATAGACTGCAGTAACCACCATAAGGAAGTACACAGAATGGTGAGATGAACAATAAGCAGGAGAGGCCTCCTTGAGGTCAGGAAAAGCCTCTCCAACAGGAGACATTTGAGCTAAGACATGAAAAAAAAGAGAACATGTTCTAGGTAAAGGGAGTGTTTGAGAGGCTGGAAGCATTTGTTGTAATCAAGTGACCAAAAGGAGGCCAGTGTAGCTGGTGTCAGTGAACGAGGAGCTGGACGGCAGAGGGTGAAGCCAGAGGGTGAAGCTAGGCCATCCTCTGGGTCGTGGGAAGAAATTGGATTTCATTCTCAGTGCCATGCAGCGTTTGAAGCCAAAACCGCATTTTAAAACACACACACTTGAAGGACATCTGAAATCAGAGCCCAGGGCAAGGAAAAGTGCCATCCCCGGGTGAGCCACCCTCAGCTCTCAACTGGATCACTGAGTTGCTCGCCGCCGCCCCCTGCCTCTATCTTTGCCCTCCCAGAGTCCATTCTCAACACAGATCCTTTATCAAGTTAGTGAAATCGGGTTACTTTTCTGCCTCAAATTCTGCCATGCCTCCCCTCACACCCCAAACTCTGTCCGTCCCCATCTGCCCCACCACACTGGCTTCCTTGCTGTTCCTAAACACACAGCCATACTCTCTCTCGCTTTAGGGCTTTTGCACTGCTGCTCCTGCTGCCTGGAACCCTTTTTCCCAGGATAGCCATATGACCAGCTCTGTCACCTCCTTCAAGGACTACAGGCCTATGCCACCATACCTGGCTCATTTTTGTGGAGACAGGGTTTTAGTGGAGACAGGGTTTCACCATGTTGGCCAGGCTGGTCTCGAACTCCTGACCTCAGGTGATCCTCCCACCTCAGCCTCCCAAAGTGATGGGATTACAGGCATGAGCCATGGCACCAGGCCCAATGTAACCATCTTAATGAATATCACATTCTCCTCCACACCCCGGCCACACCTGCACCACAGCCTCCTCACCCTGCTCTGTTTTTTTTCCCATAATACTTGTCATCTTCTAACATGTTCTACCATTTACTTACCTATCATGTCTATGACCTGTTTTCTGTGCCCCCTTTGAGAGTCTGGAATAAGCTCCACCAGGCAGAAATCTTTGTCTGCAGAGAGTTGTGGGAGCTATCCATAGCCATGGGCACTCTGTCCTTCCAGGTCTAGCGTAGGAGTGGATTTCCCTGCCCCCTGAGTTGGACGTGACTGTGTGACTTGCTTTGGCCAATAGAAAGTGAGCAGAGGGATGCGTGCTGCTGCTGTGGGCAGAGCACTGCAGCCAGCACATCTGCCACATCCCTTCCTCTCTCTGACACGGCATCTGCACCTCTCTGGATGGAGGGTGTTCCATTGGGCTCGCTCCGAGTGATTAATCTGAGCATGATTCTCCTGGCAGCCATGAAAGGACATAGAGTATGATAAAGGAACAAATCTTTGCTTTTAAGCCACTGTGACTTGGCAATTGTTTGTTATTGCAACACAACCTGGTGTATTCTGACTGTGTCTCATTTGTTCAGGGATGCCTCCTGAGTACTGACGATGATGCCAGGTGCACAGCATGTGCTCAATAAGTGTTTGTTGAGTGAATTTCTCTGTCTTTATCCTTAAATTTTTACAAAGGATATTTTAAACTGAAATGTATTAAAGTTGTCACCAATATCTGGATACAAGCTTTACTCCATTGAGTGGTTCTATGACTGACCTGGTCAACAATCAACACTAAGTACCTACCAGGCAAATTAGGTCTTTCTTAGGGCCCCAGAGGAATAAGCTACTGTGTCTACCTTAACATAGTCTGCAATCTAGTTGCAGAAATAGAAGATGTGTTCAAAATCACCTGCACTACTGTGTAGTAGTGGGTAATACATCCTAAAACTGTCCTGAGAGTTCAGGGGTGGAAGCCGCTAAGCAGATGAGGCTGATGAGGGAGGGAGATAGGAGGCTACTTGAGCTGGGCCTTGAGGACACAGACAAGCAAAAATAGAGCTAGGAAAAGAGGATTTTTGCCAGAAGGAACAACATTCAATCACTCACAAGCAGGAATAGATCTTGAAACATTAGAAGGTAACATATACCACCATGGGGGGAGGCCAGATTTCTTCGATTGCAATGATGGATGTCTATGTGCTGGCTCTGTGACTGTAGACGAGTCAGTTAACTTCTCCATGCTTCAGTTTCCTTATTTATAAGGTGGCAATTATGATGATAGGATCTACCTTGGCCAGGCACAGTGGCTAACGCCTATAGTCCCAGCACTTCAGGAGGCCGAGGCGGAGGATCACTTGGGCCCAGAAGCTCAAGACCTGCCTGGGCAACATGGTGAAACCCCATCTCTACAAAAAAATACGAAATTAGCCAGACATGGTGGCATGCGCCTGTAATCCCAGCTTCTCGGTAGGCTGAAGGGGGAGAATCGCTTTAGCCGGTGAGACAGAGGTTGCAGTGAGCCAAGATTGTGCCAATGCACTCCAGCCTGGCTGACAGAGTGGGACCCTGTCTCAAAAATAATAATAATAATAATCATAGTACCTACCTCCAAGGGTTGTTGTGGAGACTAAATGAATCAATACATACAGCACTTAGAACTGTACCTGGCAGATAGGAAGTGTTCATTTAGAAAGAAGAGTTGAGAATTAAGCAGATCTCAGATTTTGCAAGATCTTGAATCTGAAATAAAGCAGTCTACTGTTTCATTCTATAAGCAAAACTATTTTCCATTAGCAGCTCAAAGATTTTGATCAGAAATCTGTATTTTAGAAGCTTAACATCACAGCAGGGTGAGCCTGGGTTGAAAGTGGGAGACACCGGAGGCAGAGACACTGGTTTAGAGGCAGACATGAAAATCCCACTGTGGGCAATTTTAAGCACACACCATGGTCATGGCCAAGGAAGAGACATGCTGGAGACACCCCGGAGAAGGTCCTCTGTATCTACCAATGGGTCATACAGGAAAGAAAAGAAAGCAGCAAATGGCCCCAAAATGTCAGGGTCTGGATGACTAAGAAATGTAATGATAACACTGACCATAATGGCAAAGACCAGAGGGGAACATATTTTAAGGGAAAGACGACAAATTCTATTTCAGACACTAAAGTATCAAGGTCAAGCTACTTAGAAAGAAATTAGATATGATAAACTGAAGCTTAACTTAAGGCTACGCTCAAATGTCATTCAGAAAACCTTCCCCAAATAACTTATCTAAAATACCTCCCTCCTCCCTCACTCTCTAGCTCATCACCCTAATTTATTTTCTTCATTTCACTTCATGGCGCAATATGACTGTATACATTTGTTTATTTGCTTATTGTTCGTACGCCCCTCCCCAACTCTCTAATGTAAGCTCGGCAAGAACAGGAACCTTTTCTTTCTTATTCATTGCTGTGTCTGCAGAGCCCAGGACAGTGCCTGGCCCAGTAGGCTTTCAAGAACTATTTTGTGGAATAAACTCATCTTTATCTGGGAGCTTAATTGCCAAATCTATACATATGACCCAAGGTCACCTTCAACCTGTCTAGAGACTTCTATCCTTTCATTATTAAGGCTTAACACAGAGAGAGAGACAGAGAGAGAAAGAGAGTGTCAAAAGAGGAAGAATTGCTAGTAAAGTTTGTTAAAATAAGACTGCATAAATTCAAACAAGAATGGTCAATGGAGCAGAGTGAGTATGGATGACCCCATGTGAGGATTTTGGGTAACTAATCAGTAGAAAAAAGATGTCTCAATCAATATTGTGAGCAAAACTGACCAGCCATCTGGAAGAAAAACGTATCTGGATCCTTTCCTCAAGCATTACACCAAAATAAATTTCAAATGTGTCAAATTTTTAAGCATAAGAAATCATCAAAAGAAAATTGTAAAAGTCATAGAAGAAAATAGCTCGTTTAAAAAAACAGCTGTGGATTGAGAAAAGCCTTTCTAAGAATGGCATGAAATGCATGCACCATAGTAGAATATTTAATGAATATACATGTATTAAAGACATCCACACACCAACAAAAAAAAATCGTGACTTCAAAAGACAGCAGAGTTTGACACACAAATATCTAATTTCTTTAATGTACAACAAAGCTACATAAGTAAAAAGTAGATGTGCAGAATATGGACACACTATAGAAAAATAAACACAAATGATTAGTAAATATAAAAACATCAACCTTACTCATAATTTTTTTAAATGTTGGTTAAAAATATAAGATAGAGATACCAACAATTTCAAAGTCTGACAATGCTAAAGGATAGGGGATGTGGGTAAAATAACAAACTTTCATACATTGTCAGTGGGAGCGTAAATATATACTACCTTTTTATGGTCATTTAGCAATAACAACCAAAAATTTAAATTTATATACTGTATTAGTCAGGGTTCTCTAGAGGGACAGAACTGATAGGATAGATGTATATATGAGGAAAAGTTTATTACAAGAATTGACTCACACGATCAAATCCCACAGGAGGCCATCTGCAAGGTGAGGAGCCAGGAACCCAGTCCCAAAGTCTCCAAACCACGAAAGTAGGGAAGCTTTTAGCGCGGCCCGCAGTCTGTGGCCAAAGGCCTGACAGCCCCTGGCAAATCACTGTTGTAAGTCCAAGAGCCCAAAGCTGAAGAACCTGGAGTCTGATGTTTAAGGGCAGGAAGCATCCAGCATGGGAGAAAGATGGAGGCCAGAAAACTTGGCCAGTCTAGTCTTTCCACCTTCTTCTGCCTGCTTTATTCCTGCTGTACTGGCAGCTGATTAGATTGTGCCCACCCAGATTGAGAGTGGGTCTCCCTTTCCCAATCCACTGACTCGAATGTTAATCTCCTTTGGCAACACCCTCACAGACACACCCAGGAACAACAATATGTCAATCCAACCAAGTTGACACGATATTAACCATCACACACACCTTTGGGTCACATAATTCCACTTCTAAGAATTTAACCTATAGAATATAGTTGCATGACTACACAAAGATTACAAGAAGGTTCATTGACAAGTTGCTTTTAGTAAGAAGTTTCTCAACACATACAATAGTTATTTGCCCACAAAATTATAGGACTTCTATTCAGTGGAGTACAATGAAGTTACTGAAAACAATGAGGTAGATCTATAGAGACCAACAAAAAGATGTTTACAATATACTTTAAAACAAAAGCAGAAGTAGCCGAAGAGCATCTACAGCATGGTCCTACACATATAAAAAGCAAAAAGACAAATACAAAAATCCTTGTATGTGGAACAAAAACTTCAGAATGTTAGATAAGCAATCTCTTAATAAGTAGCTTCTTATATAACATTCAGAAAGTTTTCATTGCGGATACAAGGATCTTTATATTTGTCTTCTTGCTTTTAAAGACATAGGGGGTGTGACTAGGAATGAAGTGACCCTTTTTATTTTCGCCTGATACTCTCTCAATATTGGAAACTTTTTTATGAAGAACATGATTACTGTTAGAATGTCACAAAAGGAAAAAAAAAGACCTCAGTATTTCAGTCACACTCATGTTTTGACCCATCCCCCAAAAAGCATTATGTGTCAACCTGATTATTCCTGAGATGGAAATGACAAGTCCTCAGGCCAGCCCAAGATAGCTTCCAACTGGAACATTAGGAAATCATGTCAATTTCCAGAATCTTCTGAAACTCTGCAGTTTTTTTGTTGTTGTTTTGTTTTGTTTTGTTTTTTTAAAGAAAGTAACAAGTCTTGTTTTCTTATCTTCGGTAGTCATCAAAAACTTAGCCAAGGACAACCAGAAATCCCAAAATAATTCATGTGCCTTAAAATACCCAACTTTCCTTCACTTGTTCAGTTGATAGCAACTTGGGATCCTCTCCACCACTGCCAGGGGAGCTAGGAAGCTGAAAGGATGACTGAGAAGGCTGCCATGACAGGCAGGTCTGTAACCAATCCATTGGAGGGCCAAACAATTCTAAACGACCACTCACAGATACATGTGCGTGTACACACATGAACATGTGTGTAATGAGAGAGAGAGATTCCCAGCCAGGATCATCATTTCATCAAAGATGTTTAAATCCAGAAGTACTATATATATTATTTATATTCGTGCCTTGTTTCAAAATCATTTACGGCAAAGAAATGAAATTTTTAAGACCCCCAAAGAGCTAGATTATTATTCTTGCAACTGAAAATGAGTGTGTATTTCTGCTTAGGGGTCTAAGACAACAATAACATATTTTTAAGGCTTTACCTCACTTTTGCTGTGCCTGTTCTTTTCCGAGAATTTAAAAGAGATTTCTTTAGAAAAATGGAAGAATATTTTCAATTATATTTTGTCCTCGATTTTTTTTTACAAGAGCTGTCATATAAAGCATGGTTTTTTATAGTATCTCACCTTTTTAACACACCAGAAAAATTTATTATTAAAAATTAAAAAGATTGAATTTTCCTAATGTACCCTTTCTACACTAAATGATCGAGTCTATCAGTTGGGATTGCCAGAGACTTTAGAAAGAAATAAAAGCAATTAGCTGAGAAAAATAAAAGTGCATTATGAATAAACTATGTACTTTTTGCCAAACTGTATAACATTAGGCATAGAAACTGAGGCATGGATCATATTATGTCTATTCTATTTTAACTGTCAGTCTCATCTCATTGGATTGTAGTCAGGGTTCCAGAGAGTTTTTTGTTTCCTCAATATCCACTTCTTTGACACTCTTTCTTGTCCCCGTATGAGATATTTTCTTCCTGAGTTCCTTACTAGGTCTACCAGTTAACTATGAGGCTCTGATCCCTGTGAGCTTATTTAGCATCTGATGGTACTAATATAAGATCTTCTTATTGTTAACGCTACAGATGATTTTTGCTGTTGCTGCAGGAGTAAAGAGGAGAGTGAGCATGTGTTAAGCTCTTCCAGATAAATAGCACACATTATTCATTTCATCTTCACAGCAACTCTATGCAGTAAATTGGATTATTATCACATCTCTCTGATTTGCAATCAGTGGCTTAGAGATGTTAAATAAGTTACCCAGTGTTGCTCAGCTAATGGTGGCAGAGCTCAGACTTGAACTCAGGTCTGCAGATTCCAAAACCCATGCTACAGGCCAGGTCAAACTAAAGGGCAAGCCAGATGGCCCGCTGCCCAGCGGTGCTAATCTATAAAAAGCACAGGACATTAGTGGAGTAAATCAGTAATATGTTGTCAGTTCAGTCAGGTTCTCATACACAAATCTTCACATAGTTATAAACTGATTGCACTGCTACTGAGCTAGACTGCTCCTGCAAGTGGAAATAACACTGTCACCAGCACCAGTACCTGCTACCTCAGTTGAATATTTTTATGAAACACATTGCAAGCCACTCAGTGCAGCTTCAGGCCATGACACACCAACCAGGGGACACTCACATGGTCTCATAATCCATTCACAGTCAGCTCAAATTCTAAACCAAAGTAATGCTGGTCCAATGCTTATAATTGGGAGTGCATTCAGTTGTAAATAGTTTTCATAATAGCTTCCCAAGAATTTCTTCACTTTGGACAACTATGAGTAATGAAGGAAAGAAATAAATCATGACTCTGGACTTTGAGAAAGAGGAGAACCTCTCATTTTCTAGTCTAAGGCTCCTGCCATTGCCATCTGGCCTTCCTTCTGACTACTAGGCAGAAAGGCCTCCCAGATTCCCCCCTTTCCCTGTGTATTTGTCCCTCATGTCACCTCTTCCTCATCTTGGTTGCTTCATGCTCTCTTCTTCTGCACTAATTTCCTAGTGGCTAAGTTAGATATGAGCAATAAAATAAAGGAAATTATGTGGATTTCTATTTGGTCTCCAGTTTTTATAAAGCTTTAGAACTTTTATAAACGTTGTCTAATTTGTGTCAGCCACATCAGGGTTTTGCTTCTATTTTTTATTTTAAATATCATGGTTTCTCTTTAATCAAAAATGTTCTTATAAAACTGTGACTTTGCTTCCCTGGCTACAGATATTTAGATTACATAATCACTTTTTCTTTCCTTCTTAAGGGTGTGGTAAGTGAAAGAGATAATGCATATAACAATAATGACTATATTTACTGAGCAGTTACTACGTGACCTGTACTACTCTAAGTATGAAACGTGCATTATATCATTTAGTCCTCATGAAAACCTCATGAGGTAGGGATTGTCTCTGATAATTTCTATTTTAGAAGACTAAATCAAGGTTTGCAGATGCTAAGGAAATTACCTGAAGTCACATGGCTGCTAAAATGAAGAATTAGTACTGGAACCCAGTCTCACACCCAAGTCTGTGATCTTACTCACTACATTCTACTGCTACAAAATATTCTTTGAGGTAAAATAGATGTTTTCATTTGGAGAGACACTGAAATAATTGCTTCTTTCTTTTTTTTTTTTTTTTTTTTTTTTTGGAGACAGAGTTTCTCTCTTGTTGCCCAGGCTGGAGTGCAATGGTGCTTCCTCGGCTCACCGCCACCTCTGCCTCCCGAGTAGCTGGGATTACAGGCATGCACCACCGTGCCCATCTAATTTTTTTCTTTTTCTTTTTTTTTTTTTAGTTGAGACGGGGTTTCTCCATGTTGGTCAGGCTAGTCTCAAACTCCCAACTTCAGGTG
>CAUYLG010060009.1:0-11486 GCA_963573385.1 Cacajao melanocephalus
TGTATTTCCATCACTGACCAACCTCTTTTCTAACTGACATACTCTTTATTTATCTATGTTAATATGTTCAATCATGTTATACAGTCTTTCAGACCTTAAAACCAGTCTTTCTCACATGCACACATATGTTCATTGCAGCACTGTTTACAATAGCAAAGACTTGGAACCAACCCAAATGCCCATCGATGATATACTGGATAAAGAAAATGTGGCACATAGACACCATGGAATACCATGCAGCCATAAAAAGGATGAGTTCATGTCCTTTGCAGGGACACGGATGAAGCTGGAAACCATCATTCTCAGCAAACTGACACAAGAACAGAAAACCAAACACTGCATGGTCTCACTCATAAGTGGATGTTGAACAACGAGAACACATGGACACAGGGAGGGGAACATCACACACTGGGGTCTGTTGGGGGGTGGGGGGCTAGCGGAGGGATAGCAGGGGAGGGGGATTGGGGAAGGATAACATTAGGAGAAACACCTAATGTAGGTGACGTGGGGATGGAGGCAGCAAACCACCTTGTCACGTGTATGCCTACGTAACAATCCTGCACGATCTGCACATGTACCACAGAACGTAAAGTATATTAAAAAAAAAAAGAAAAACAAAACAGTCTTCCTTTTTCAAATGATTTTGCACTGTTTTGCTCTGGTCCATTATAAATTGACCTTAATATTTAAGTTTTACTTCCCTGGTTTTCAAGTTTATGAAGGTCTGGAGATGTACCTACCCCATTATGTTCTGACAACACTTTAGTCTGCCACATCAAAAAGAATTCAGAAGGAAAACTTATTCACTCATTTATTCAACAAATAGTAATTGTGCCAGGTACTTTTCTTAGTGCTCTCAACTCAGTGGTAAACAAAACAGATAAAGTCCCAACTTCATGTAATTTACACTCTAGCTGAAAGACAGAAAACAAAGGAGGGAATAAACAGTTACCTAAAATAATTTCATATAGTAATAAAGAGAAAACACAATAAGTAAAATTAGGAAAACTCCATTAGAATGTTCATTTGCAAGTAAGAGAAGATTGTCACCCCTGGGAGACTTTAAAGTATATCTTACGTGGCCCCAAAATGACTCGAAGTATCATTGTCCAAATAGAAAAATGAAAGGGGAGGTCCCTCTCAAAAGAATACAGAACAATATGAGATCAGAGCATTTGGAAATTCATGCACTCCTGATGGTGAGAAAACGATCTGCATGGTTCTGCAGTCCCGGAAACCTAGGTCATGAATTTTCTCCCTGCCAGAGCTGCTCGTGCTTCTGACAGTTCCCTCAGCATCTATGGCCTTAAATGACGCATGGAGAAGGAGGAAAATGGAATTACTTCTTTCTGCCGTACCTGCATTTAACGTCTAGCAGCCATGCCCCAGATTTTTACTTTGGGTTTTGCAAAAGTAATATCTCACCATAAGGGCTGGATAAGAATGAAGGCAAAAACTACCTGAGTGCCTGAAAATAGACCCACCATATTTAGCCTAAAAAATTGGAAATCGGCAGCCAGCAGTAAGTATAATCATTACAGCATGTATCATTTATTGAATACCCACTATGTCTTGCATACCGAAGAGGCATTTTGCATGTTTTACCCAAATAAATTCTAAGATTTAGTATGACCAGATCTCCAGGCAAAGTCACATTCAGAGAAATACAATCCAGTAGTCAAAAGAAATTAAAACACAGTTCTTTACTTTCATTTTGAAATAAGCCTCTTCAAACTTATTTTCCTGTGCTTTCTGCAGCTCTAGAGCCCCTCACCCATGCTTTGCCGCCTCTTTCACCCAGAATGCACTGAAACTCTGAACTCCTTTTCTTACCCTCATCTTCCTTTTTTTTTCGTGGTCCTCTCTAATCATTTTTCTAATTCTAAGTCGCAACCATCCATAGAGTCAGATGAGCAAATCAGTAGTCATCTTGTAAGATGGGCAATGGGTGATCATGGAAAGACAATTATCTTTACTGGGTTGGGATGAGAGAAAGCAGCAGGAAGGAGAAAGGCTGAGAAGGTCCACCTGTTAATGGGCATGAGAGATGACTACAGTAATGGCCCCAACGATCCCCTTCCTTGTTTCCAGCCCCACTGCAATAGGACATGCCTGTCTTTGCATCTGGGCTGGACTTGTGATTTCTGTGGGTCACAGATTGTGGCAGAAATAATGTTGTGCAAATTCTGGAATCTTGCCCCAAAGGAAACTTGCAGCTTCTGTTTTTGCTCTTGGGAACCTGGGACCATCGTGCTGTGAAGACATATCATCTAGTCTGTCGGAGGATGAGAGACCAGGTGGAGGAGAACCAAGGCATCCCAACCATCAGCCAGCACCTGCGACCACACATGCAGGTGGGGTCATCGTGGACCCTCCAGCCCCTGTTGAGCCATCAGATGATGCAGTCACATGAAGGATGCCAGGCAAGACCTGAAGAAAAACTGACCAGATTGCCAAACCCCAAAATTGAAATTGTTGGTTCGGGTGGTTTATAGTGAAGCAATATTTTTCATATATAAATCATCAGCTCATATAATTCTTACAACACAAAGTAGATTATCCTTACTTTATAAATGAGAAACTAAAGTTCTGGAAAGTTAAGTATTTTGCTCAAGGCCATGGAACTTCCAAGTGGTAAGACCAGCACTGGTATCCTGGTCCGATTTAAAATCTCATTTTTACATGGTCCTTTGGCTCTATCCCTGTGAAATTCATGAGTAATATCTACGGAGAATGATTTTTTCTATTAACCTCACAGGAACTGTTCATTTAAAACAGTATCTTCCCTACATCTCCCAATTCCCATGTCTCTTTAAATTTAGTATTCTTTGCTTTATGTCTTTTTTAATGATACATAATAGTTGTACACATTTATGGGGTACATGTGATTATTTTGATACATGCAGACAATGTGTAATGATCAAATCAGGGTAATTAGGATTTTCATCAAACATTGATTATTTATCTCGGGAACATTTCAAATCTTCTCTTCTAGCTATTTTTAAATAAACAATAAATTATCGTTAACTATAGTCACCCTACTGTGCTATCAAATACTAGAACTTATTCCTTCTTTTCAACTATATATTTGTACCTATTAACCAACATCTCTTCACCTCCCTGCTTCCCAGTCTCTGGTAACTATCATTCTACTCTCTGTCTCCATGAGATCAACTTTTTTAGCTCTCACATATGAGTGAGAATATGTGGGATTTGTCTTTCTGTGCCTGGCTTGTTTCATTTAACATAAGGACTCCCAGTTCTATACATGTTGCTGCAAGTGACAGACTTTCATTCCTTTTAGTGAATGATATTCCACTGTGAATATATACCACATTTTTTAAATCTATTCATACATTGATAGACAGTTGATTTTATATTTTGCCTACTGTGAATAGTGCTGCGATAAATATGGGGGTTCCAAGTATCCCTTCAGTATACTAATTTCCTTTCCTTTTGATAAATACCCAGTAGTGGGATTGCTGGATAATATGGTAGTTCTATTTTTAGTTTTCTGAGAAACCTCCACACTGGTATCCACAATGGCTATACTAATTTACATTCCCACCAGCAGTGGATAAGAATCTCCTTTTCTCTGCCTCCTCACCACCATTTGCTATTTTTTTATCTTTGGATAGTAGCCATTGTAACTGAGGTGAAGCGATATCTCACTGTGGTTTCAATTTGCATTTTCCTGGTTATTAGTGATGTCGAGCATTTTTTCCATATACTTATTGGCCATTTGTATACCTTCTTTTGAGACATGGGTATTCAGATCCTTTGCCCACTTTTTAATGAAATTTTTTGTTGGGGTATTTATTTATTCACTTTTTGCTGTTGAGTTGTTTCCATTCCTTAGATAGTCTGGATATTAGTCCTGTGTTGAATGAATAGTTTGCAAATATTTTTTTTCCATCTGACAGGTTGTCTCTTCATTTTTTTTATTGTTTTCTTTGCTTTACAGAATCTTTTTAGCTTGATGTAATCTCATTTGTCTATTTTTGTTTTGGTTGCCTATGCTTTTGCGGTCCTACAGAAAAAAATCTCCACCCAGACCAGTGTCTTGAAGTATTTACCCAATCTTTTCTTTAGTATTTTTATTGTTTCAGATCTTAGATTTAAGCTTTCAATCCATTTTGATTTGATTTTTCGTGTGGCCTAGTTTTATTCTTCTGCATGTGAGTTTTTTCCAGCACCATTTATGGAAGAATATGTCCTTTCCCCAGTGTATGTTCTTGGTGCCTTTGTCAAATAACAGTTTTCTGTAAATACATAGATTTATTTCTGAGTTATTTATTCTATTCTATTAGTGCATGTGTCTTTTTATGTCAATACCATACTGTTTTGGTTACTATAGCTTTGTAGTATATTTTGAAGTCAGATAATGTGATGCTCCTAGTTTTGTTCTTTTTGCTCAGTATTGCTTTGGCTATTCAGGGTCTTTGGTGGTTCCACACAAATTTCAGAACTGGTTTTTTTTTTCTGTTTCTGTGAAGAATGTCATTGTTATTTTGATAGAGATTGAATTAAATTTGTAGATTGCTTTGGATGTATGGTCATCTGAACAATGTTAATTCTTCTGATCCATAAGCATCAAATTTTTCCATTTGTTTGCACTTCCTTCCATTTCTTTCATCAGTGTTCTGTAGTTTTCTTCATAGAGGTCTTTCACCTCCTTGCTTATATTTATTTCTAGGTATTTTAATTTTTGTAGCTATTATAAATTGAACTTCTTGATTTTTCAGCTGGTTCATTATTGGTATACAGAAATGATACTGATTTTTGAATGTTGATTTTGTATCCTGTAACTTTTCTGAATTTATCATTTCTTAGACTTTTTTGGTGGAGTCTTTAGGTTTGCTACACATAAGATCACGTCATCTGCAAAGAAAGATAATTTGACTTCCTCGTTTCCAATGGATGCCTTTTATTTCTTTCTCTTGTCTGATTGCTCTGGTTAGGCCTTTCAGTACGATGTTGAGTGGAAGTAGTAAAAGTGGGCATTCTCTTAGAAAAAAGTCTTTCAGGCTGGGCACGGTGGTTTATGCCTGTAATCCCAGCACTTTGGGAGGTCAAGGCCAGTGAATCAGGAGGTCAGGAAATTGAGAGCATCCTGGCCAACACAGTGAAACCCCATCTCTACTAAAAATACAAAAATTAGCTGGGTGTGGTAGTGCACACCTGTGGTCCCAGCTACTCAGGAGGCCAAGGCAGGAAAACTGCTGGAACCCAGGGGGCAGAGGTTGCAGTGAGCCAAGATCATGCCACTGCACTTCAGCCTGGTGACAGAGTGAGACTTCATATCAAAAAAAAAAAAAAAAAAAGTCTTTCCACTCTGCCTCATTATGATTCCAGCTGTGGATTTTTCATACATAGTTTTCATAATGTTGAGGTATGTTCCTTCTATGCCTAATTTGTTGAGATTTTTTATTATGAAAAGATGTTGAATTTTATATTATTTTTCTGCATCTATTAAGATGATCATATGGTTTTTGTCCTTCATTCTGTTGATGTGATGTATCACATTTATTGATTTGCATATGTTGAACCATCCTTGCATCCCTGGGATGAATTCCACTTGGTCATAGTGTAATTATCTTTTTGATGTGTGTTGGATTCAGTATGACAGTATTTTGTTGAGGATTTTTGCATCTACGTTTGTCAGGGATATTGGCCCGTAGTTTTCTTTGTTGTTGTTGTTTTTTAATCTGGTTTTAGTATCAGAGTAGTACTGGCATTACAGAATGAGTGAGGAAGAATTCTCCAATTTTTTGGAAGAGTTTGGGAAGAATTGATATGAGTTTTTTATAAGTTTGATAGAATTCAGCAGTAAAGCCATCTATAGTCATGAGACTAGATGGTGTTTCTTTATTGGGAGACTTATTACTAATTCAATCTTGTTACTGCTTCTTGGTCTGTTCAGATTTTCTATTTCTTCCTGGCTCACTCCTGGGAGGCTGTGAATGCCCAGGAATTTACCTATTCCCTCTAAGTTTTTCAATTTGTTAGCATATAGTTGCTCATAAAAATCTCTAAAGAGTTTCTGTGCTATCAGCTGTAATGTCACCTTTTTCATTTCTGACTTTATTTGCATCTTCTCTTTTTCTTGGTTGGTCTAGCTAGTGGTTTAAATTTTTTTTTCCTAAAAAGCCAACTTTTTATTTCATTCTTTTTATTGCTTTTTATCTCCATTTAATTTCGTTCTTCTCTGATCTTCATTATTCCTTTTCTTCTACCAGTTTTGGGTTTGGTTTGTTCTTGCTTTTCTAGTTCCTCAAGATACATTTTTAGGTTATTTGAAATCTTTCCATAATTTTGATGGAGGTATTATTGCTATAAACTTCCCTCTTTGAACTGTGTTTGCTGTATCCCATAGGTTTTGGTATGTTGTGTTTATTTTTGCTTCAATAAATATTTTTATTTATTTACTGACCCAGTGGTCATTCAGGAGCCTGTTGTTTAATTTCCATTTATTTGTACAGTTTCCAAAGTTTCTCTTGCTAGTGATTTCTAGTTTTATTCCATGTGATCTGGGAAGATACTTGGTATAATTTTGGTTTTTAGAACTTTGTTGAGATTTGTTTTGTGGCCTAACACATAGTCGATCCTGGAGAATGCTTCATGTGCTGATGAGAAGAATGTGTGTTCTGCAGCTGTTGGATAAAATGTTCTGTAATTGTTAGGTCCATTTGGCCTAAAGTTCTATTTAAATCCATTTTTTTTTTAAATTTTCTGTCTAATCTGCCCAATGCTGAGAGTGGAGTGTTGAAGTCCTACTATTATTGTATTGGAGTTTACATCTCCCTTTAGATCTAATTTGGGTACTCTATTGCTGGGTACATATGTATTTAGAATTTTTGTTATATCTTGCTGAATCTACTCTTTTATCATTATATATGACCTTCTTTCTTCCTTCTCCTTAGTTAAGGGAGTTACATTTCCAAGGTGCTGGTTCCCTGACCAAGAGTTGAACCTAGGCTGTGATGATGAAAACGTGGAATCTTAACTATTAGACTACAAGGTGGAGGGCTTTGTTATAAATCCCACAGGAGACCCAAAGCAGGCAGTTTGAGCATACAAAGGATCTTTGTTTTAAATCTGATTCCTACTTTTAAAGAAGAGTTTTGCCAATAGAGTTTCTCAGGCCATATTCTTTGTGTATCTTTGTTTAGGTACCAATGAGACCGCTGTTTAAGATGATAGTTCGTTAAAGCATTTTCTTTTAAATAAAGCCCATTTATTCATTCCATAGTAAACTAGTTCATATATTTTTTTCTCCTGTTAATCCAGTTTTGGGAAAGGAAAAGGACAAAGACTCTTTACCACCCTCATTCAACCAGGTCACCATAGGTAGAGCTGAGACAGCTGGCTTGGTAAAATACAGACTACCGTCAGAGATTACTACAAACTCTATGCACCTAAACCAGTAAACCTGGAAGAAATGGGTAATATCACTTACATGGTCAATGATGGTGCAAATACAAGACTCTTAATCTCCATGCTGTATTGATCCTACCATGCCATAAAAGAGGTCTGGGAGATGCAGAGTTCTCCTCCTTCAGTTTCCCACCAGTAGAATGATGGAGTTGGACCCAGAAGTCTCTAAGGGTCCCGGTTCTGAGAGCTTTTGAGTCAGGGATGCTTTGAAATCAATTGTTCTAACAAACGAGTATTGTGGGCCCCGGGACATGCGTTTTGAGAACAGTTCAAGTTTAACCAATATCGGCGTCAGTTTTGATTATTTCAAATCAAACTATGAACTATGATAAATTCAGTGACTCACTTACTTCCAAGAAAGCACGTGATGGGTGAAAGAGGTTACGAACTTCAACCTAAAGGCCTAAAGAGTAAGCCTGTGCTTGTCAGAACTGTGCTGGTCTAACCTGGGAGCCAGAGCACTTGGGACAGAAATGAGTTCGACCTTTCACTAACCATGAGCACTTAGACAAATTACTTCTCCCTTCTGTGCCTCATTTTTTTTTAGAAGCAAAATGGACAGCAATAACAAACTTTCTGCAAGAAATACGTAAAACAATACATATAAAGCACTTGAAACATTGCCTGACACATAACAAAAATAAAAAATATGTAAATGCTATATTTTATTAGTACCTTCCTCCTGAGTCCAGTCTCTCTAGTTATTCCTTTCAGCCTTTGACCCCAGAATGACCCAACACTTGCCTTGCAAAGATTTTGTTATCCACCATTTTATTTAGCATGATCTTGTAAATAAAGATTCTCATCCTTCCAAAAATTATTTTCATTCATTTATTCATTCACTCATTTACTACATGTTTACTGAAGGCTTCCCTCAGAGGCAGGCACAGATTCAGGGAGTGGAGGTCACAGCAGTGGAAACAAGGGGCAAACCTCCTGCCCTCAGAGGGTGAACAGGTGAGTACAGGAGACAGATAATAAACTGACTGACAGATGGACACATGCCAGGTCGGACGAGTACAGATGAGTGTACCGTTTTAGACCGTGTGGTCAGAGTTGCAGAAAGAGTTCATTTTGTTCTACAAAGTAGAGCAAAGAACCAGCCTTTGACTGCTACTTTGAATAAGACAGCTGTGTGCACCTCACTTGGGGGACATTCCATGTTATGGAAAGGCTTTCTAGGAAGCCTGGGGGCTTTTCAGCCTGTCCAGGGGGATGCCTGGCCCAGGGAAGTTTCAACTCCCCTAAGTATCAGGATTTGGATTCTAACCAGCTGCTGCTAAAGATGCAGAGGTTTCCATGGGATCCGTCATCTCTTGTGGCTTCTGGGTTCACCGATATGAGTCAGTGGCCACATCATAGGAGCCAACGTGAGCCTCTTGGCTCAGAAGTGATCTCAGGGCACTGAGGCCAGCTCCCAGTGCAACCTGGGCATCATCTCCGTAGAGTCCTGGGAATACTTGAGAACCCCTCTTGATTCCTGCAAGGAGTCCCCGTGAACGTAAACCACAGGGAGGAAGTTGCCTTTCTACTCCCCTCCTTTTCAGTTTTTCACCGTCCCCACATACACACTTGGAGAGAAGAAACCTGTTCTCCGAGAATCTCAGATAAGAGGATGATTTCTAATGATGCACTGGGAGCACTTCATCTCCCCAGGAGAAATTACCAGGCATCGCCTCCAGTCTCAGCCTGTCGGCCCCTATCCACCAACGCTGGAAGATGCTGCCTGCTCCTGGAGAGGAAACCTAAGGAACGTCCTCTGTGGGGGATCCCTCCCCACAAAGCCCAAAAAGGACCATCTTAACAGCCTCCATAGCCTTTCTCTGAACCACACAGACCCATCTCCCTCAAAAAGACAAACCATATAGGAAAACATCTTAGCATATCTCATCTTATTCTAAGCAGAGCATCTTCGTCTTGAATCGGCAAACAAAATAGATTTGGGAGGGAAGTCAGGCACAGCTGGGCATACCTAAAATGCCCAAAGCCTTACAGGTATGGGTTTAGTGACAGCTTCAGAATGAAATATAAAGAGTCGCACACTCAAAATAAATAAAAATGCATTTCATTCATAACCAAATTAAAAGGCTTCAGGCTCTGTGAGTCATCTTGGGCTGGTCTTTCTTTTGTTCTCAGCCTCCTAATTTAACCATCTGGAATTCTTTCTAAAGTGTCATCCTATTCAGCATTTAGAAATGAAAGACTTGACTTTAAATGGAAAATCTCCAGTTCATTCTAAAGAGAGCACTTGACATCCGTAGCCCATTCTGCACAAACCACAAATACGTACGCTTAGCGGATGATGGATAACTCCAGAAAATTTATTTCACTCATGGCAGGAGACATGCAAATTGATGAATGCACTGAAGAACCTGTCAAGTGCACCCCTGCCCGGCATCCCAGGTCCTACAGTATCTTCTCTGAGCTTCTGGAATGTTAGTGTAATACATGTGGACATATCCACACAGAATAGCCAGGCCAGCATGATCCTCGGCTGAACCACACACCACAGTCCTGCCAACACAGTTCACAATCAGTCTCAGTTGATCTCTAAAATGGGACTGAAAACCAAATCTCACGGTATTTTTATGATGCTCAAAAGTTAAAATCAAAGAATATGTGTATATTCGTGGGAAAATTTAAAGCACTATTTAAAAGTTACTTTCCAAATAAGAATAATTCAGGAAGGGGGCGGGGGTTGTCTAAGAGTTGCAGACCCCCAAGGACCCTGGGAGTGGGACGGGGGGCTGGAGGTCCTCACCATCGTCACGGCTATCATTTGGCAAGAGCAAACCCTAAAGAGCCCAGTGTGCCTTTATAAGCAGCGTGGGCTTTATCAGGTCAGGGTGAGGAGCTTCCAGAGGCTTTCTCACAGAAAAATGACGTGGGCAGATCTGAGTTCTCTTTCTTTTGCTTCTGTTCCAGTTCAGGCTATTCTGACATTCCCACTTCCTGCATATTACAACAGCCTTCTAATGTGTTATCCTTTCCCAGTGGTGGCGCACAAAGAAACCGGGAGCAGGATAACACAGCAGGAGGCTGTTGTAAGATGCAGTAAGCGGGAATGTCAGAGAAGCCTAAACTGGAGCAGAAGGAGAAGAAAGAAAAGGAGGAAAGATACTCATAAGTTTTTAGAAAGAGTTGGCAGAGGTGGGGTGGGATGCAGGAGAGAAAGAAATCTAGAATGACTCCTAGGTGCCTGCTTGGAACACTAAGTGGAAGGTGCTGGTATTGACTGAAGTCATAAATCCAAGCAGAAGAACAGATTTTCCCAATTTCTTCTGGCACTTTGCAAGGATTTGCACCATTGGTGATCACTAATATGTTGAGCCTTAGAAATGTGTCTGAGGATGCCCATATGGGGATAGATCTCCCGCAGGCATTTGGATATCCTGGTCCTGAATTCAAAATAGATGTCAAGACAAAGGAATTCAGTTTGGGAATTGTTAGCTCTCTATTGCTAATGGTGGAAGTGATCAATCCAGATGAGACTGCCTGTATGGAGGACACACTGCTTGATCTGATGTGGAAGTGTCACATGTAACTGTTGGGGATGTCAGTCATAAAGATGCCACATCCCCCAGGCCAAACATGGCCAATCACAGCAACCAAGGCCCTTGCACAGTCATTATTCCAGGGATGAGCACTTAAGCCAAGAAAGACCAATGGAGAATCTTCTCTGAGGTAGAAGCATGGAACTGAGGGAGCCTAACTGCAGACTAAAGCCCTCACACAGCGGAAGACAGAACGAGAGATGAAAAGAAAAAGTCCAGACAACAGCCCTTGCACCCTAATTTAGCTAAGCCTGAAACTGGATTCTCCCCTGGACTTGCCAATTGTGAGCCAATAAATTACCTTTTATTACTGTTGTTGTCTATGTGAATTTTGATTTGAGTTTCTAGCAAGTCAAATAGTCTTCACCAACACAGAAATTGGTACCAGAAGTGAGGTGCTGCCAAAAAAAAAAAAAAAAAAAAAAAAAAAAAAAAAAAAAAAAAAAAAAAAAAACCCCCCCGCTAAAACGCATTGGGGGGGGGGGGGGGGCGATG
>CAUYLG010060011.1:0-83760 GCA_963573385.1 Cacajao melanocephalus
CCATTGGCAAGAGGATCACTTGAGCCCGTGGGGTTGAAGCTGCAGTGAGCTGTGACTGTACCACTGCACTCCAGCTCAAGTGTGACAGGGCGAGACTCCATTACAAAAACAAACAAATGCACAAAAACCCATAAATCTTTCTTACATACTATCTTATTCCATTCAGGCTGCTATAGTAAAGTACCTTCAACTGGGTGAATATAAACAGAAATGTATTGCTCACAGTTCCAAAGGCTGGAAAGTCCAAGATCAAGATGCCAGCTGATTTGGTGTCTGGTGAGGTCTGGTTTCCTACAGACGGTGCCGTTTTGCTGCTTCCTCTCACGGCAGAAGGGGCAAACAAGCTTCCTCAGGTCTCTGCCTCTTTAATAAGGGCACTAATCCCATTCCTGGAGGTGGAGCCCTCATGACCTGATGACCTCCCCAAAGCCCCACCTCTTAATACCACCACATTGCAGATTATGTTTCAATATATGAATTTGGGGAGAATGCATTCAGACTACAGCACCCAACAACATAGAAGTGCCTGGCAAGCTAGACTTTAGCTTCTGTATATACCCCAATTACAGACAGAGGCACTGTCTTAAGGATGGGGAGGTGCCTCTGATGGTGGTTAGAAATTCTGGGGACCAAGGTGGATTAACTCTACCTGCCGTGTGTAACGGGGGAACATGGACAACATGAAGATAAGTCTGCACCAATGTGTGACTATTTTTACCTTGATCCAGTGAAACAGAGTTCAAATCATTTAGTTAAAAAAAAAAAAGGAGCAAGGCCAGGCACTGTAAGTGCTAAGATTACAGGCTCATGTAATCTGGGAAGCTGAGGCGGGAGGATCACTTGAGGCCAGGAGTTTGAGATATGGCTGGGCAACAAAGTGAGACTCCCATCTTAAGGGAAAAAATAATAGAAAAGAAAAGAAACTCTGAGGCTGACAGTTCAGCCAGAGTAAAGCATGAGTGAAATGTGGAGAGTTTCTTAGTTTTGATGATGGTTATCATAACACAGGTTTTACTTTTCTACCTTGAGGAAAAAAGACTGAGTGTGCAGAAGAAATACAGGCATAACTTTTCTATCACTTAACCAGTTTCACATACTTTGGATGGTTCTGTTAAATATTCAGCAGTGTAACTCTTTTTTGAGATGGCGTTTCATTCTGTCACCCAGGCTAGAGTGCAGTGGTGTCATTCAGCTCACTGCAACCTCTGCCTCCCAGGTTCAAGCGATTCTCCTGCCTCAGCCTCCCCAGTAGCCGGGATTACAGGTGTGTGCCACCACACCTGGTTAATTTTGTGTTTTTAGTGGAGACAGGGTTTCACCATGTTGGCCAGGCTGGTCTCTAACTCCCGATCTCAAGTGATCCACCTGCATCAGCCTCCCGAGGTGCTGGGATTACAGGCGTGAGCCACTATGCCTGGTCAGCAGTGTAACTTTTTTCCTGGAATCTGAGTTCACCTGTTTCAAATTATACTGGGGTGTTGAGGGTCCCCTTGTGGTATGCTTATTGCAGGGGATGTACAGGAAGCCTTTCCTGGCCAAGGATATGGCTAGAAAGTCTTTGAACTGGTGTGACCACCATGATCTAGAATCTTCTCACCAGTGGAGAACTCTGCTCCTGAATACCCACCAGTTAGAATGCTGCTTTCAGAGCAGCATGAAACACACACACTTTTTTCTTTCTCATTTTCTGCTTATTTTTTCTTTTTGAGACAGGGTCTCCCTCTGTCGCCCAGGCTAGAGTGCAGAGGTGTGTTCACACCTCACTGCAGCCTCGACCTCCTGGGCTCAGGTGATTTTTGTATTTTTTGTAAAGACAGGGTTTCGTCATGTTGCCCAGGCTGGTCTCCAACTTCTGGGCTCAAGCAAATCCCCCTGCCTCAGCCTCCCAAGTGCTGGCATTACAGGTGTGAGCCACCACACCTGCCCTCATTTTCTCCTTTCTAAATGTTCTATCATGAACTTGTATAATCAGAAAAAATAACATATAAGAAAGAATATAATGAATGCCATATGCATGTTATACTGATTATGTATTTTAGATATCTATACCTATCGGTAGTGAAAATTTTTGTGGTTTTAATTTTTTTTCATGTATTCCACATTTTCTGTATTTATGGACATTTGTTAATTATAGAACCAGAAAAAATTCTGTAAATAAGATACTACTCAATTTATAAAAACCAATTATAGATAAAGATTTAAAAAAGAAAGGCAAAACTTGACATGTTTAAGAAAAAAATATAGAAAACGGTATTTATCACCTTGGGATAGGGACGGATTTTTCAATCAAGACATAAGATATATCCATCATAAAAGAAAACTTGATAAATTCAACTGTAGTATAATTAAGAATTTATGTTCAGGCTGGGTGTGGTGGCTCATGCCTGTAATCCCAGCACTTTGGGTGGCCAAGGCAGGCAGATCACGAGGTCAAGAGATCAAGACCATCCTGGCCAACACGGTGAAACCCCCATCTCCACTAAAAATACAAAAATTAGCCAGGCGTGGTGGTGCCCGCCTGTAGTCCCCGCTACTCTGGAGGCTGAGGCAGGAGAATCGCTTGAGCCTGGGAGGCAGAGGTTGCAGTGAGCCAAGATCGCACCACTGCACTCCAGCCTGATGACAGAGCGAGACTTTGTCTAAAGAAAAAAAAGAATTTATGTTCATCAAAAGACATAATAAAGATAGCAATATTCCTGGAGAAGATATTCTTCATACATATAATTTAAAAAGATTAGTCCTAGGATATATAAATAACCCTGATGAATCAGTGATATTTTAAAAATGACAAAATGTACAAAAAATGGGCACAGGACATGAATAGGTATCACACAGAAAAAGAAACACAAATATATTAAAACGCATGAAAATATCCGCTCAGCCTTGTTAGCAGTCAGAGAAGCACACAATATCACAAGTGAGGTGCCATTCTGCACCCAACAGAGAGGCCAAAGTTTACATCTGAAAAATCAAGTGGAGGTAAGAATGTGCTGTTATAAACTGCTGGTGTTCTAGCTGCTTTATACTTGAGTGTGAAAACACTTGAGTATTAGCTAATACAGTTGAGTATGTACCTACTGTGTAACCCAGCAATTACAATTCTAGGTATTTATCCAATGAGAAAGGCTTGAACACGTGTACTTGAAGACAACCACAAGAATATTCAAAGAGGCCGGGCACCGTGGCTCACACCTGTAATCCTAGCACTTGGGGAAGTCAAGGTGGGTGGATCACCTGGGGTCAAGAGTTCAAGACCTGCCTGGCCAACATGGTGAAACTTCGTCTCTAGTTAAAATATAAAAATTAGTGGGGCATGGTGGCGGGCACCTGTAATCCCAGCTACTCAGGAGGCTGAGGTAGGAAAATCGCTTGAACCCAGGAGGTGAAGGTTGCAGTGAGCTGAGATCATGCCATTGCATTCCAGACTGGGCAACAGAGTAAAACTCCTTCTCAAAAAACAAAACAAAAAACAAACAAAAACCAAAAAGAATATTCAAAGAAGCAGTTGTCAGCAAAAACTAGACAGCAGAAGACTATGCTGTCACCACAAAATCTTTTTGTTTTTTTCTTGTGAGACAGAGTTTCGTTCTGTCACCCAGGCTGGAGTGCAGTGGTGCAATCACAGCTCACTGCAGCTTCAGCCTCACGGGCTCAAGCAGTCCTCCTGCCTCAGCCCCCCAAGTAGCTAGGACTACAGGCATGGGCCACCAAGCTTGGCTAATTTTTATTTTTTGTATAAATGGGGTCTCACTATGTTGCCCAGGTTGGTCTTGAACTCCCAGGCTCATGTGATCCTCCCTACTTGGCCTCCCAAGGTGGTGAGATTACACGCGTGAGCCACTGCATCCAGTGCCACAGAATCTTACACTGCAGTGGGAATGAAGCCACCACAGCTACTCACATCAATGTGACCAGCTTTTAGTAATGCAAGGCTGAGTGCAAAAAAAACAGCCCCAAAAGCTATTGTACATATAGTATAACCCAGTTTCTTAAAACTTAAAAACAAGCCAACCTAAACAGTATATGATTTTGGGGTGCCCACACAATATGATACAAAATATCTTCAAAGAAGATATCACCATCAAATAAATGACAAGCACAAAATACAGAACAGGGGCTGCCTCTGGTGGCGAGGTTGGAGGGAGGGACTGAAAGTCACCCCACAGGTGTAGCTTCCATCACGCAGTGTACTGATTGTGTAATACATGTAAAGTTTCATGGTTGGTTGGGTCTTTGTTGTGTTTTATGACTTAGATATGTGTAATATTCTTGTGTACCGTATATTACATCATTTAAATATGTTAATGACTATGGCAGAAGGAAACATGAGGCATATTCAAAACATGGAAGTGGAGCATCTTCAACTTAAACCCAGACAGCCAGACTTGAGATTCCACTCTCTTAAACCCACCTGATCATGATACATGTTGTCTTTTTAAAGGTGTTTCTGGCCAAATATGGTAGCTCATGCCTGGAATCCCAGCACAGCACTTTGGGAGGCCGAAGGGGGCAGATCACCTGAGGTCAGGAGTTCGAGACCAGCCTGGCCAACATGGCAAAACCACATCTCTATTAAAAATACAAAAATTAGCTGGGCGTCATGGCCCATGCCTGTAATCCCAGCGACTCAGGAGGCTGAGGCAAGAGAATTGCCTGAACCTGGGAGGCACAGGTTGCAGTGAGCCAAGATCGTACCATTACACTCCTACCTGGGCAACAGCAACACTCCACCTCAAAAAAAAAAAAAAAGCATTTCCAATTTAGAAAAAAAAATCTGTTATAGTCATTGGTATAGAATCAGAGACCCAGATTCATTTTCTTACCCCCACCCCTTACTCCTTTGATCTTCCCAAATGATCATGGGTGCGGCTAAGAGGGAGGAAGGTGAGATGGAGGGCTGGAAGCATATGCTTTTCCAGCATTCCCTACGGAACACTCCCAGCCAGACCTGCCCAACCAGAAAGTAGAGGATTGACCAGACCTCAGGGTGTGTCTTCACAGACACGCCAACGCCCCTGACCTGGCCAGCCGTTCCTCTGCCTGGAGTCACTCTTCAGGCTGGAGTTACATATAAGGGCATTGTTTCATTGTAGGTTTGTTTTTTTTTTTTTTTTTTTTTGACAGGGAGTCTAGCTCTGTCACCCAGGCTGTAGTGCAGTGGCGCGATCTTGTGGCGCGATCCTGGCTCACTGCAAGCTCCGCCTCCTGAGTTTAAGCGATTCTCTTGACTCAGCTTCCCAAGTAGCTGGGATTACAGGCGCCTACCACCGCACCCCACTAATTTTTGTATTTTTAGTAGAGATGGGGTTTCACTGTGTTGGCCAGGCTAGTCTCGAGTTCTTGACCTTGTGATCCGCCCGCCTCGGCCTCTCAAAGTACTGAGATTACAAGCGTGAGCCACCGCGCCCGGCCAAGGCATTGTTTCTAGAACTCACTCAGGATCTCCCCTGGCCTACCTCCCAGTGCACCCACAGCGGTCAGGCCAGCAGGTGGCACAAAGCCCTTCTAGACAGAGGCGCTAGCGGTGCAGGGGCAAGGCCGGGACCCCTCAAGCATGGGAGGCTGGAAGGAGGAAGGAGGTCAAGGACAGTTAGGTGAGGAGTGGGAAAAGCAGTTGCCTTCTAGAGGAGTGGAGAACCAGGGAGTCTCTGCCAGTGACGGCAGCAAACATCAGAGACCCATGGGAGGGGACACTGCAAGGATGGTGGACTCTCTCTCTCTCCTCTCCCTCCTTCTCTCTCTCTCCCTCTCTCTCTATCATATTTCACTGATGAGGCACCTGGTACGGGGTTGCCAGGAAATGGCACTCTAGAAATGAATCCAGGTCTTCAATTTCCAGTCCAGTACATTGCTTTTTTTTTTTTTTTTTAAATGAGACTGGGTCTCACTCTTCTCACCCAGGCTGGAGTGCAGTGCCTCACTGCAGCCACGACTTCCTGGGTTCAGGTGATTCTCCCACCTCAGCCTCCCAGATAGCCGGGACTACAGTCATGGGCTACCATGCCTGGCTAATTTTTTGTATTTTTTGTAGAGATGGGGTTTTGCCATGTTGTCCTGACTGGTCTTGAACTCCTGGGCGCAAAGGATCCACCCACTCAGCCTCCCAAAGTGCTTGGATGGCAGGTGTGAGCCACTGCACCTGGCCCCATGTGCACTGTTATGGCAATTTTCCTTCTCTCTTCCCTTCTCCAGAATTCTATCCAGGGCCAACACCTCACAATGTATTGAAAATGGAGAAAGAACAGAGCTCCAGCCATTTGGAGTAATACGGAGGCACTACCACCCCAGTACAAAGGTCCTTAGCATTCCAAAGCAGAAGCTATCAAATCTACAGGACTCACAAAAAGGTAAACTAAACTAAGATTCAGAAATCCGCTCCAAGAAGCACAGTGGCCAGTCTAGATTTTACACTAGGTCACTCCTGCTTCGTGTGTGTCCCGGCTGGCCAGCCCCAGATGTCTGGCCACTGCGAGCTGATAGCTTTTCTGTTGTTTGTTTTCTACCTGTGTGCAGGTGAGCAAAAGCAGGAACAAAGTCTCCTCCCATCAACCAGCAACCACCCGTACCTTGCTTCTTCACGGCCTTCCCTCTCCCCAGCCCCCGTGGCCTCTAGCTCAGGTAGCCAGAATTAATTACAAGTGGGGTTGATGCCATAGCTCGTTCCCTGGCTGTGGGACAGGCTCTCAAGATGTGCATCAGAAACGCCAGTGAGTGAAATTCCAAAGCAGTGTGAGTCACCAGGGGCTGAGAAGGATGGGTAGGGATAATAAGAGCTCGAAGTGGACAAACACAGGGCCCTGAGGGCCAGCGGCTGGGCCAGGCATCAACAGTGCTCACCTGGCCGAAGGGCCTGCCATCTAAGTGGTTTATCTCTAGGCTCTGCACAGTCCTGGAGGAGGAGGGAAGTGACAAGAAGGCCAGCCCCCTGGTCACACCCTGGGATGCAGGAATCATGTCCCTCCCCTGCCTTCCCATAAGCTGGACTTTGGATCCCAGCCCTTAAAACGCTTGTGTTGTTTCTTCCCACAGACCTGGCCCAGGACACTGCTTCAGGACAGGGAATAGTGACAGGCCAGTGGAGCCCCAGAGGTGAGGTGGCAGGTAAGGCTACAATTCTTGGGCCCTCGCTCTGTGCCCAGGGAAAAGAGGAATCTCCAAGTCCTGGCTTCTCTAACCTATCTTCACTGGTCAGTCACAGCACTGCACAATTTCCAGTTCTCAGAAGGAGATCTCTTCCAAAGCAGGGGTGTGTGAAGGCAGTATGAGGGCTGGGTGCGATCAGCAACCAGGCATCTTACCCGTCAAGGCCCCTGGACAGTGGCCCAGCACCAAACTGGGGCAGCCAGAGCTGGGCCAGGAGGTGGAGGGCTTCCTCCCATCCTGAGGGTGTCCGGGGGAGTCTCTGCAGTCGCCATGTGCCAGCACCAGGCCTGGATGCCACTTTCTCCTTGTGAGCCTGGCCAGTACAGAAGGGAAGGCCCCCAAAATCAAGTAGATGACACTGCCCCCCATCCCCCGTAACCCACTGAATCCTCTCCATCAGAGGGACCACTGGCCAAGAGGGGCACAGGAACAGCTTGTGACACAAGGGCCACCTCTGCCCTCACGCCTACGCTATATCCTGCCCCTCCCCAGCTGAAGGGTGCTCTCTAGCATCTCTGTTGTCCTGCTGCTCTTTCCCCCTTTTCTTTTCTTCTCGCTCTCTTTTTTTTTTTTTTACTTGAGATGGAGTCTCGCTCTGTCAGGCACATCACAGTGCAATGGTGCGATCTGGTTCTCTGCAGCCTCCGCCTCCTGGGTTCAAGTGATTCTCCTGCCTCAGCCTCCGAAGTAGCTGGGATTACAGGTGTGTGCCACCATGCCAGGGTAATTTTTGTGTTTTTAGTAGAGACCGGGTTTCATCATGTTGGCCAGGGTGGTCTTGAACTCCTGACCTCAAGCAATCCACCGGCCTCGGCCTCCTAAAGTACTGGGATTACAGGCGTGGGCCATGCATCCGGCCACATTTCCACATTCTTAACTCCTTACTGGGCAAGGATTGTCTCCTGGGGTGGTTGTAGACAGGGCAGGGCTCTGGGGCTAGTTTCAGCCGAGACGCTCCTGCTTCTCTGTTCTGTCTCCCTAACATGTCTTAGGATAACATCATACCACCAGAATTTCAGAACCTGGGGCTCATCTAAGGAAACTGCCAAGGTTCAGGCAAGTGAGAGGAACCTGAAGGCCAGAGGTCAAATCTGGCATCAGAACCATAGCGCAGGGGTCTGTCGCAACGGCAAACTAGCCGTGACTTTGCACAGACCTCGGTTTGCTCAACTTTATCTTACGATAAAGAGGGTGATTTTGACATAAACGAAGAATAACAGGCTAGGCATGAGGGCTCAGGGCTGTGCTGTGTGTCTATCTCCCCGAGGGGCTCTGAGCCAGCCACCTGCTGAGAACCCTCACCCTACCCGCCTGCTTTCCAGCCCTGGCAAGTCACATCCCCTCTCAGAGCTTCGGTTTCCTTCTCTGCCAAATGGGGATAAGAATAGTTCCTCCATCTCATAGGATTGTTTTGAAATTTAAATGATGTAGTGCATGCAGCACAATCCCGGGCATGTCATAAACACTCGATAAAGTATTTTGGTTTTATTATTATTAAATTTAAGCTCCTTGACCACGTGGTAGTGTATCATCATTTTATCATCCTCACCACCTCTTGCACAGAGTCTAGCACTAGCAAGAGTTTACCATGTGTTTGATAAATGAAAAAAAAGAAGAGTTTACCATGTATTATTTCATAAATGAAAAAAGGAAAGGATAGATGAAGGAAGACCAAATAAGCCTCATATTTTTCAGAGAAAAGGGGGAGCCAAGTTAAGCAAGGGGACTTGGGGTGCTGCACAGACAGCACCTTCTGTCCTGGAAGGGCTGCTGGTACCCCCATGCCACCTTTGCCCTCCATAACCGCACCCCCACCACCATCTTGCAGGCCTGCAGCTGGGAGGCAGCCCGCAGGCAGGCCATTATGGCTGGACCTTGGACTTGATACCTCCCAGTCCCTGGCTCTCTGGGCCTCAGTTCTGCATCTGTGAAGGGATGGCCGCTGTGAAGCTTTGCAGAGGTGGCAATGCATGAGTCTCCTCAGACTCTCTCCTCCAGCCAGGCTTCCACCAGCAGCTCCCAGGGGGCTCTCTGCTGGCGCCTCCCAGAAGGAGGAGGAAGAGAGGGTGGGTTGGGAGGAAGATCATGTGACCCAGAGTGAATGTTTCCAGGCATATGGTGAGGCACAGGCAACCAGCAGGTTGAGGCGTGTGTTTAGTGGCCTTTGAGGGACCCTGAACCATGTGTCCAGTGGGCAGCCCAACAGCAGCCTGCGGTCCCTGCTGCTCAGCCCAGGCCCCTGCATCCCAGACCATCTGGGGTCCAGCCTGTTCCACAGAAAGCTTCCAGCTCAGCACTGGCTCCTTCCCCTCCGGTCCCTGTGCCGGCTGCCCGTGGTCTGGCCTGCCTGCCTTCCTCCCCGCACCTCACTTCACGCCTCGTGGAGGGGTCAGAGACTGTGTCAGGGGGGAATAGCCATGTCCTGCAGAGCAACGCTTTGGCTGTGACAAGTCAGAATGGACTCTCAGTATTCTCCACCCAAGCCCTTTCCCTCTTCTTAACTTAAAAATTATCACTCTAAAGGGGGTGGGATTCCCCTAGGTGAGCTCAGAGGTGGCTGCTAACTTGGGCGGATGGGAGCCTGAGAGAGGGCTGCGGGTCCAGAGAAGGCCAGAGGCAACGCAGCTGCCCTATGGGCTTCCCAACACTGTCACCACCTCAGGAAACTTCTGGGCAGCATTCCCTGCCCTCGTCCACCCAGCGCCCATCCAGGCTTGAATACTGCCCACCCCTGGGGATCTGGTCGTCCCAGCCTGCTCATTTGTAAGCTGTCCAAGCCAGAGCCACGTGCATTTATTTTTATAGAAATCTCTGCTGAGGAAGTGGGGAAAGGATAGGACAGATAAACAAAAGGGAGGATGAGAAGTGAGGAGGGAAGGAGGGGAAAAGGGGCCCGCGAAGATGGGCTAGAGGGGTCTTCCATGGATGAATGAGCCCGGTGGAGAACACAGAGCCCTGGAGAGTTGGAGGGCATTCTCTTCCTCCAGCTATAAAAAGTCAGGGCCAGAGACTCCTCAGGTATCATCCAGGCCAATTACCTGTTTTCCTGGAGACCCCATAGGGACAGGAACTCAGCTCCTGACTCCACTCAAGGGTTTTGACACCACTGTCCGGCTTGCGTTGTCATTTGAGGGTCCATGGACCCAGAAGGCAGAGGGTAAGGAGGATAGCTTGGCAGGGTCCAGCCTGGAACTCTGCAAGAATAACGCAGAACGCAGGTGAGAACCACGGCCCCTCCCAGATGGCCCCTGGTAATCCTTTAACCTGGATCTAAAGCTACTACAACCCTATACTCCTTCCTAGTTACTGACATCCAGCAATGCCCAAGGGAAGGGTCAAAGTTCAAGTTTAGCTGAGCTTGATAAGACCTCCAAGTGTTTACTACACAGATTCTGCATCCCAAGTCAGACAGCTTCATTGAAACCAGCGTCATTGCAGTATGATCATGTTTTGAAGGAGCCTATTCTGTTCCACGCACTCCTTTATCTGGAAGCAGTAAACAAGAATACGCACGCGCAGTGGACCACTTCTGAAGGTCAACAAACAACTTTCTCATCCCTGACGTCAACTGTTATCCCTGTGAGCAGAACCAACTACGGAGGGAGAGAGGTGGATAAGAGGAGGAGAGACGGGGGAGCTCCTGGACACACACTCCTTCTGCCCCCTCTAAATACTGCAGCCACATGGAAACCCGCGGGGAACAGTTGGGGCTTTTTATAATCTTTATTTGTTAACAGTTCAGGCTATTTTTTTTCCATGCTGCAAGAGATGCTAATGCCTCATGGAAAAGTTGTGAAAAAAAAAAACAAGTTTATTTTGGGGTGACCATCCTCCTCAAAGCTGCTCACTCCCAGCTCTGCAGGGCTTAAGGAACGGGGCCTGCCCTCTCTCAGGAGGTCTGCAGCTTGGTCAAGGCGAAGGATTCTTAGACCTGGAAGCCCCGGCTGCAGTCTGCATTCTTGTCTTCCTCTTATACCTTCTCTGCCCAGAAAACAAGGTGGAAGTCACAGGATCTAGCTTCTTTCATACAGGCCTGTCTGATGGTGGCTTCCAGGCTCTGTCCTGAGATATCACCATCCCAGGGGACTCGGAGTGGATCAATGTACGGTATAGATCATTGATCTATACCATGCATTTCCTTTGTATGCATTGTTTCATGGCATTAAGGGTGGTACTTGGAACTCATGAAAGACACAAACCAGGCCAGGCATAGTGGCTCACGCCTGTAATCCCAGCACTTTGGGAGGCCGAGGCAGGAGAATCACTAGGTCAGGAGATCGAGACCATCCTGACCATGGTGAAACCACGTCTCTACTAAAATACAAACAATTAGCCGGGCATGGTGGCAGGTGCCTGTAGTCCCAGCTACTCAGAAGGCTGAGGCAGGGGAATCTCTTGAACCCAGGAGATGGAGGTTGAAGTGAGCCGAGATCGTGCCACTGCACTCCAGCCTGGTGACAGAGCAAGACTCTGTTTCAAAAAAAAAAAAAAAAAAAGACACAAACCAATGCCCCAATGTCTTTATTGAAGGGGGAGATGCTTCAGAGATGCAGTAAATGTTTCATTCAGGCCTTGGCCAGCCGTGACTTCCTGGGAGGCAGAGCCAGTGTAAGGAGGATTGAGGGAATGGGCACAGGCGTCTGCGTGCCAACACCTCTGTCGGCGGGGACTAGGCATAGCCTGGCCAGTCCGGACTGAAAGTGGATTCTTCAGGTCCTACTTGGAGCAGCTCTGGCGGGTGCATGTAGGATGAGAGGCTGGCCGGCCGGGAGGACTCCACTGTAAGAACTCTGACTGGTGCTCTCTATCCTGGCCTTCATTTTTCTGGGAGACCCACAGGGCACTACAGCCAAGGTGGGCATGGGATTTTTCTTTCTTTCTTTTTTTTAGGGGGTAATGGGTTCTTGCTCTGCTACCCAAGCTGTAGTGCAGTGGTACGATCATAGTGCACTGCAGCCTTGAACTCCTGGGCTCAAGTGATCCTCCTGCCTCAGCCTCCAGAGTAGCTGGGACTACAGGCATGCACTACTGCGTCTGGTTCTACATGGGATTTTTTGACCTTGGGAGATTAGACTCTTACCCTCCGTGCTGTCTGTCCTCCACACAAGGCTCAGATGGCAGGGGCACAAATGGGAGGTGGCTCCCCCTTTACCCAGGGCATGGGGCTTAGGTCTGTGAGGGGGAGCAGGCAGAAGTGGAGAAGTTAGAAGGGTCTCAGTGCTGGAAGGGACAGGAAGAAGGTCATGTGGCCATCTCTGTCTTCAAGTAAGAGATAATGTATCTCCCCAATGGGAGACCAGAGAGATTAAGGTTCTTGCCCAAAGTCACAAAGCCACTTCCAAGGTTGACACCGAGTTCAGTGGCTGCTCCTCTGCCTTGGTTTCTGTTCCCTCCTGCGAGGCGCCTGTTCTCGTGGCTTCTCCGGCTTCCCCATCCCTGAGGGGTTGTCACAGAAGTGCCCTCCATCTTCCCTGAACCGCACAGTGCCAACATCTCCAGAGCTGTCTGCCTGGCATCGCTCATCTCTTCCTTGATCACTCCCAATCTCTCCTAAAATTCTAGACTTTTCTTTGGCTAAACTGGTCCCAAGACTGTGACTGACCATTTAAAGAAACTGAAGGTGGGGACGATTGCAGAATTAGATTCTCTTTCTGTCTCTTACCATGTGTTCAAACCTCACTCTCTCTCCAAAATATACCTCCCTCCTTCCATTCTCAGCCAGGGTGGCCAGCAGCTGATCTTTTTCTGAGTCCTAATTTGGGTCAGGAGATGTTTCAATGAAAAGAATGACCAAGAAAATACAGACCTTCCATGCCAGGCACCCATGGAGGATGTCACGGTCAGAATGAGTCTTGGAGGTCACCTGACCTGGCCCTTGTCCATGAGAAAGTGAGGCCCAGAGAGGGGAGGAAATGATCCAGCGTCACGCAGTTTTGTGCAGGCAGAACCCAGGCACCGATGCACAACTGACCGCTCCTTTCCAAATCGGCAAACCAGCTCAGAATGCACAAATGCCTGCGGCACATGATGCACCAGAACCCCAGTTTCGGCCTCTCACCTAGTCCCTTGACTCCCTGGGGTGGGCTTTGTCTTAGCCCCCTGGCTGGGGTCTCACCCATGGCTGGGCCCAGACAGCAGGGGCCACTCTCTTGTCCTGAGTAGGGTCCTCCATCTGAGCTGAACGACCTTGGAGTAATTTGCAATGTGCTCATTCCCTTTCTTCCCTGTCTTTCCTGCACTACCTCATCCACTCCCATCCCTCCCAACCAGGAGCCTGGAGCGAACACAGAGCAATGCAAGCCTGGAGGAAAGGGCAGGATGGCCCCAGGAAGACCCCTTCAGATAGCATGTGAGTAGCTACTGTGTGCCGTCCTCTCTCTTCTCATTCATTCATCCGTGAGCTTTTATCGAGCATCTCCCAAATGCTTGTGGAAGCACTAGACTGCAGGCACCAGACCAGCATAAAAAATACTTTTTTTTTTTTTTTGAGACAGAGTCTCACTCTTCACCCATTGCACTGGAGTGCAGTGGTGCAATCTTGGCTCACTGCAACCTCCACCTCCCAGGTTCAAGTGAGTCTCCTGCTTCAGCCTCCAGAGTAACGGGGATTACAGGCACATGCCACCATGCTCAGCTAATTTTTGTATTTTTAGTAGAGAGGGGGCTTCACCTTGTTGGCCAGGATGGTCATGAATTTCTGACCTCAAGTGATTCACCCACCTTGGCCTCCCAAAGTGCTGGGATTACAGGCGTAAGCCACCATGCCAAGTCAAAAACACCTTTTGAATAAGCATTATCGTTTTTTAAAAATTAAAAAAAAATTTTTTTTTAAATAGAGACAGGGTCTCATTACATTGCCCAGTCTGGTCTCCAACTCCTGGACTCAAACTATTCTCCCACCTCGGCCTCCCAAAGTGCTGGGATTACAGGTGTGAGCCACCCACCTGGCCTAAACAAGCATCAGCATGCTGCTTCCTGGGCTGTGAGCAGCCGCCTTAACTGGGGAAAGAGAAACCTCCATGCTGGCTCTTAGAAAAGCTCTCACCTGCCAGTCCTAGCGAGTTCTCAGTACAGTCAAGGACACAGAAAAACCCAATGATAGAGTGGTATGATTGGTATTATTAGGGGAGCACAGGGGAAGAACAGGAAACATGTACTTTGTCAGGTATAAGAAAGTAATGATGGAAGGCTTCCTGGAGGAAGTGATATCTAGGCTGACACTTGAATGATGAGTATGAATTTATCTGGTGAAAGGAGTAGAAATAGAAAGAGTAAGCTGGGTGTGGTGGCTCACGCCTGTAATCCCAGCACTTTGAGAGGCCATGGCAGGCAGATCACCAGAGGTCAGGAGTTTGAGACCAGCCTGACCAATATGGTGAAACTATGTCTCTACTAAAAATATAAAAATTAGCTAGGCATGGTGGCACACACCTGTAGTCTCAGCTACTCAGGAGGCTGAGGCAGAAGAATCACTTGAACCCAGGAGGCGGAGGTCGCAGTGAGCCGAGATTGTGCCACCGCACTCCAGCCTGGGCTTCAGAGTAAGACTCCGTCTCAAAAAAAACAAAAAAGAAGAATGTTCAGGCCGAGGGAACTGCTTGTGCAAAGTCTTCAGAAGCTTCCTGTCTCCTTGTAGGGACCCGATGGTATCCCTTAAGCCCTGGACACGGAGGCCGAGCAACTCTAGGCTTTCCACCTGCAACTCCTTCACCCTGTTGGGGCTCTGCATCTTGAAATGCCTCTACTTTTGCACAGGCTGGTTCTGAACTTTGCCCCAACTGCAGGGTAGGGACACCACGTGCCCCAGCCTGCACAAGGCTGGGGGTGGGGGGCGGAGCTCATGTCACAAGGCCCACGGGGTGGGCTCTGCAGAGGCTCTAGTGTTCCAGGAGAGGGGTGCCATGAAAGTGCGGTTAGTAGCCTGCAAAGTGTTGAAGGGTAACGCTGCCTGTGAAGCAAAGGGAAGGTCCAGGTTAGAGGAGTGGCTGAGCCAGGGGGTCTGTGTAGGTCGGGCTGGCACTGGCGGGGGGGCCTTCAGAGCCGTGGGGAGAGCAACGCTGGTGGGGCTGGCCGGGGAGCCTGCTGCATGTACGCTTTCCTAAGAGCCAGGATGGAGGTTTCTCTTTCCCCAGATAAACCTCCCGTTCACAGACAGGCATCTGCCTGGCTTCACGAAAGCAGAAGCTGTGTGACGGCCTGGGGGAGGGTGGCGTGGGGAGGAATGGAGGGGGTGCCTTCTGGGGACAGGTTCCAGGGGTTTATATCACTGTTGGGGGGTGGTCACAAGATGGCTTTGGTGAGGGAAGAGATGCTGGGGTCGGGCAAGTGCAGGATATTGTAGAATGGAACCTGCCTCCATGCTGCCAGGAAGCCCTCAGGCTGCAGCCACGTGGCCAGGCACGTGGCAGGACATTGCCAGGCCCAACAGCGAAAGCCGGCGTGGAGCCTCCACAAGCCAGTGATGGGGGAAGTCAGCGCTCAGGCTGAACTGCTCCTCGGAATCACACCAGTGTTTCCAAGCTGCAGCAAATGGGCAGAGAGGGCTAAGTGTGTGTGTGTGTCTGTGTCTTTGTGTGTGTCTGTGTATGTAACAGAATGGAGGAGGCAGAGAAAGAAAGAGGCCAGGAGGTTTTCTCTCCCCTCTAGGCCTGCCTTGAGAAGTCACTTGAATCAAGGAAAATGGACTCCTCAGAACCTGGGGTAGGAGGGCGCAGTGAGGGGAATGGGTGGCTTCCTGTGCTGTGAGATGCTGCTGCCTGCCGGGTGCTCACAGCTGGGGACAGGGATGGGCAGGAGAGGACCCCGATAGCTCCTTGCTTGCTGGTGGGGAAGCCTGACCTCAGGGAATGGCCCTGTTTTCTAGGATCTGGCATTGGAGGGCTGGGCAAAGATGAAGGGACATGGCAGATCCTTGGCTGGGGTGCCAGGGGCTGGAGGCTGTCTTGAGTAGCAGGAGGGGAGGCCCCGGGGCAGTCCTGGTCTGGGCTGGCTGGGAAGAAGGCCTGGTTTTAGCCACAACTGGGGCACAGGCCGAGGACTGGAGCTTGCTGGTGGTCTGCCCCTTGTACAGCAAGGGAAATGCTCCCATCTGAGCTGGGAATATGAAACCACTGGAGCTCCCCGCAGGCTGGCCTGAAGGAGCAGTCTGCGGAGGTCCCCAGACAGCCTAGGTGGGACAAGGATGGAGCGGCTTGACAGTGACAAGGGGCTGTAGAGTATGGGCTGAGAGGCACTGGTTGGAGGAGGTGGGGACTTGGAGGAAATCCGATGATAAGAGAGGACTGAGAGGGGTGCCAATCACGACGGCCCAAGAGGCGAAATGATAGGGAAGGCCTCTGGTTTGAAGAAAACCCGAAAGGGGGAATTGCATGCAAAAAACAGGGCTGGGAAGTGAGGCCACCTCCCCAGCAAAGCTCCTACCTCTGCCTGAAGCAGTGCATGTGAGCATGGCAGGGGCTGTGGGGGTGCAATTTCATTTGACACCCACATCTTTGTTCAAGACCGTCTCCCACCCCCACCCCAACCAACCCTATACTTTGGAATTCGCACAGCCCAGCCTCGTTGAGGTCTCTAGGCTGAGCTAGCTTAGTCTCTAAAGGCAAAGAGGGCATTGGCTCCAGCTTACAGGCCGAGTAGCCACCCTCTCCTGCTTCATGACTTAGGGTGGAGGGGAGTTCTGTCTTCCTACTCCTTGCTGCACTGGGGCTATGCCTACTGCCAGGACAGGTGAAAGGCGATGAAACCGGCATCTGGCACTCAGTCAGTCTCTAAAGGTGGGTGGAGTGAACAGGGTGTCCCCGTGGGAGAGACCCTGGCCTGCCATGGGAACCATGCAGAGAGATCTTATTACGCTTTTCCCTGGCGCAGGGGCTCTTTGGCACACAGAAGATGGGGTAAGGCTCTTCAATGCCAAACATGTGGGGCAGAACATATGCGAGCATGGTTTAGTTTCTCTCCTAAATATGTATTCAAATGAGTACTCTCTGGTTTATGGAGGGTGAATTCTAACCAGAAATGAGAAGTAGCACCGTCGGTCATTGTTAACCTCTTGGCTAGCTCTGGGTAGATTCAGAAAGAGCTGGGGACCCATCCTCCAACAACCGAGCACTTCCTGTACATCCACTAGGTAATAAGGCAGGTTGATCACAAACACCTTGACGGACAGCTTCCAAGTATAGGCATTCACAGATGAGAAGCATGCTTCAGACCATACAAAATTCAATTTTAACTCGGCTTTCTTTTGGCAGTAAATTTCTCTTCCTAATCATATTTTGCATAAACTAATATTAGAGTGGATTTGCATTTTCAGAGCACAAGATGAAGGAGTGGTGGAGGAGGTTCAGGTGGGCGGCATGCCAGTCTGAGCTTTAAAAATTGTCCAGAGGTAACAAAGAGCTGAAACAAACCAGACTTGAGCTGACTGCTGTAACACTAACAGTCAAGATCATCCTAGTCAGGCGCAGTGGCTCACGCCTGTAACCCCAGTACTTAGAGAGGCCGAGGTGGACAGATCACTTGAGGTCAGGAGTTCGAGACCAGCCTGGCCAAGGTGGTGAAACCCTGTCTCTACTAAAAATATAAAAATTAGTCGGGCGAGCTGGCACGCACCTGTAGTCCCAGCTACGGAGGCTGAGGCAGGAGAATGGCTTGAACCCAGGAGGCGAAGGTTGCAGTGAGCTGAGATCGTGCCACTGCACACTCCAGCTTGGGCAACAGAGGGAGACTCCGTCTAAAAAAAAAAAATTATCCTGATAAAAGCATCCTTGAATATGGAAAGTTTCTTCTAAGGACCACTCAGATTATAGCTGTTATACCTTAGAATCTCTCTATTTTTACAGAGGGGTAAATTGAGGCAGAGAACCCAAAGAAGACTTAGGGACGATTTTCAAGGCTACTGTCTCCATGGTATTCCTTTCTGAGGTCAGAAGCTATTCTTGAACTCCAGGAGGCAACAGGAAGGGGGTGGGATGGAGGTGGGGACCGGCTGAAGACCTAGGTCGGAGACAGGTAAGGTGGTACAGGTACCCACCCCACAATTCATTAAGGGCCATGGAGAGAGGAAGGCTCTCAAATGCCACAAAAATTTCCAAGGCAGCAGAGGGCTTGTATGGAAACGCCATTCTTCCTTCCCACCCACACCCCGTCTGGCCCTGCCGTCGCCTACCCGTGGGCAAGTGGTGGGGGTCTGGGTTTACAACCACGCGTTCTGCAACTCGCATCCCTTCCAGGGCGCACTAGGATGCCTCTCAGAGGTTCTTGGCCGCCTCCCGGAGGAAAGGGGAAAACGCCGTGGTCGTCTGGGGAGGCTTTGAGCCTCGCCAGGTGCAAGGACAGGAGCCACCGGACTTGCGAGCCGAGACCCTCCCCGCCGGGTCCCTGCGGGAGGGGCGGAAGACCGCGGGCGCTGGGCCGGGGCGGCGCGGCGGGGCGGGGTCTCCGGGACTTCCAATCCCCTTCTTTCCCCGCCCGACACCCCCGGCCCCCCGAACGCTTTCCACCAACCGCGCGCGGCGGTGGGCGGGGCCCGTCACGGCCGTCCTCCCGGGTGCGTTTTTTTTTTTTTCCTTTTTTTACCCTCCCGTTTTTTTTTTTTTTCTCTTTCCTTTTTTTGTGAATGAAAAAAGGAGGTCGCGAGCGGTCCCCGGGACTGCAGCGCCAGGCGTCTTCGCGGCAGCGCCTTCGCCGCGGGCCTGGGCGCGTAGCGGCGGCGGCCTCGCCCCTCTCCCGGCGCCCCTGCGCTCCGCCCGCAGCCTCCGCAGCTCGGCTCCGCGCGCCGCGGTGACATTGGGCGCCCGGGGCGCGGGGCGATGCTGATCCGGAAGGGGCAGCGGCTGCGGTGCAGCGCGCGCGGCGGCTCCTGGGCCCACGTCCGGCCTGGGCTGCTCTGCCGGAGTTTCTGAGCGGCCGCGAGCCGGCCCGGAGGCTGGAGCCCAGCAGCAGCGCGGCGGCGCCGGCGGCGCCCCAACTTGCAGGCGCGGAGGGACCCCCGATATTTCACTAAAATGAGCGTGCTCAGCAGGAAGAGATGTGTTCCTCACGCTAGAAGCCACCCCGTCACATGTAGTGGTGTAAGTAGATGGCTGCTTGCGGTTATGGCGGGGTGGCCAGCAACCCTGCAGACGCGCCGCGCCGCGCCGCCCTCCCGGCCCTGCTGCGCCCCTCGCGCAGTCCCCTGGGCCCCGCTCTTCCTGGCGCTCTGGCTCCCGCTGCTGGGTTCAGAGGGGCTGAAGACTAACCCTTTCCGGGTGTTTCTAGGGAGCGGAAGATGACTTGATTGCTTCGGCGTGTCGTGCCCCTCCCCCTTCTCTGTGTTTAAAATTTTTTAAATTTCTCTTTTGTGTGTGCGTGCAGAACAGCGTGTCAGAAAAAAAGAAAAACGGTCCAGAGGGGTGGAAGTGATTCTGTTAAGAAAACAAAATCCAAACAACAGTGGAATTGGGGTGTGTGGCTGGCGGTTCTGGAGCTGGTTCTTTGAACTCAACTCCATTGCAGTCTGTGAAACGGAGTTCAGTGAAACTACCGGGGAGATCCTGGGCGGTGTTTAGTGATATGTCCACATTTCAGGTTTGAGGGGGTTTATCCTGTGTTTAGGCTTGCATTCCTTTGTTAATATGACCATTCAGGGCCCCTTTGGGCCTTGCTTGCTGTTGGATCTGCGCGGGGCTCCTTGCAGTGCCAGCGACCCCCGTGGGGGCCTCCTGGAATTCGGAGTCCACTCTCTCTTTGTTCTTCTCCTTCCAATTCTCCCCTCCTATCTATCTCCCTTGATTTTTACCTTCATTTTCAGGATTTTCCTCCCTTTACCGTTTTGTAAGATGATGTGGGATATTGGTTGCTAGGAGACAAGCCAGGCTCCCAGGGAGATTCTTTCGTTTCCTTGACAACCAGACTAGGGCAGCCGCAAATGAACAAGCCTCCTATCAGCTGTGGGAGGGAAAGGGGCCCTTTCTGAGCTCTGCAGAGTGTGTGTAGGGGTGTGGGGGTGGGAATGGGAGTGCACGAGGTTTGTAGCTAATTTCAGCACACCTTGGGTTTTGGTTTGTACCAAGTAGAAGAGCTGGGAGAGCAGTGGGCAGGAGGCTGTTTTTGGAGAGGGGCACAGGGATCGTGGGACAGGGATGGAGGGAACACATATCAGTGACTTTGTGATTATCATGGGAGAGGAGTGAATTTGGGGTTGTGATGCCCAGGGCCGGGTGGTGAGGAGGTCATAGTTATGGAGGTTGATTGAGTGGGGATGAGGCAATTGTGAGGGAGAGTCTGGAGTCATGAAAGGGGAGAGTACCAGAGGGAGAGGGGAAGTTGAGAAGCTCACCGAGTGGGCTGTATCACCATATATCAGCAATGATACAACATATATCAGCAACATCCTGGGGCAAAAACTGTATTACTGTTGGCACGCTGTCTCCAGGACAGGCTCCTCATTTAGGACAGGCCTGATTAGACTAAGAGTTCTGCTGGCTGAATTGGGCCAGTCTGTATCTTAAAGAGAGATATAATTACACATATAGATATGCAATCTAGCATTATATAATACTACATTACATAAGAAGACAAATCAGCCAAGGCTTTCTTGGCACAAATTAACCACAGTTGAGGAGACTCTTCCAGTGCCTTCATACCCATTTCCCAGAGGGGGAGACTGATGCCTACAAAAGTAAAGTGGCTTGCCCCTTCCTAGATAGGACAGTAAAGTTTGCCAGTCAGGCAGTTGGGACAGGGTAGAAAGGGTGAGATAACACAAACAGAGAAGCACCGAAGGACAAGCCGGGGACGGCTGAAGGGGCTGGGGAGTGCATGGAAGGGGTCACAAAGCTTGGGAAGCCACACAGCACGTCTGGTGTCTAAACTCACAGCACAGTATTTGTCATGTTCCTACTTGTTGGTTGGCTGATCCCTGCTTAGCCCTAGAGGTGACACAGCACAAGGTGGGCACCAGTGTTTTCACCTCAAAGTAGCTGAACTTGGTCCAGCACTGCTCTGCCAATGTCCTGACGTTATTCTCACTGTCAAGGTGCCCCTGGGTTTGAGAACTGGCACCCCCTCCATTATGCCTCCTCATTCCCCCCACTTCTGTCTACAGGCCTATGTGCTGCTAGAATCGAAACTTGAGAAAGAAGTTCTTTTGGCTGTTCTTTATCCTCCAGCTGCACATATTTTGTATTTGGGATTCTATCTGTTTTGGTATCCACTTGACAAAACAGAAACCACAGCCTAGATGCCGCCTCCTGGCACCAGCACATCCCTCAGCTTGAGACCAGGAACTGTTAAAGTGGGGTTGTGGGTCCTCAGCTCAGGAGAGAGAATTGGGAGGAGGAAGCCTGTGGTTAGAATGACAGTTCTCTGGGCCAGGCGTGGTGGCTCACACCTGTAATCCCGGCACTTTGGGAAGCCAAGACAAGTAGATCATTTGAGGTCGGGAGTTCGAGAGCAGCCTGGCCAACATGGCGAAACCCCGCCTCTACCAAAAATACAAAATTAGCCGGCATAGTGGCACGTACCTGTAATCCCAGCTACTTGGGAGGCTGAGGCAGGAGAATCACTTGAAGCTGGGAGGTGGAGGCTGCACTGAGTCAAGATCGCACCACTGCACTCCAGCCTCGGCGACAAGACCAAAACTCCATCTCAAAACAAAAACAAAAAATAGTTCTCTGCTGGAGGAGGGTGAGGAGAGGGAAGGGATGATGCAGTTGCCCTGGAGACCCCGAGGGCACTGCATGGAGACCCCTCGTTGAAGGGTCCAGATCCTGTAACATTCCAAGAAGGAGCAGGAGGCTGTCTCATTGAGAAGTCCTTGCTGCACTTTCTGCTTAGGTTGCTGAGATGCATCCACTCGCGAGAATCCCAGTTGCTATCGTTACTTGGCTATTTCAGTCTGTATCCCTGCATGCTGGCATCCAGTTACAGGCCAGCAGGAGTGGAACCTCTCTGTTGCTGCTGGTGGCCTGGCTCTGGACTGGATGGCTTAGCAGCCAGGGTGCCTGGGCAGCCTCTAGGACTCAGAGCTCAGCCTTCCTTGACCTAGCAGTTATGACTCCGGACTGCTAAAGCCCCCCAGATGACTTTCATGCACACAGGGAATGTGAGTGGGGCGGGTGATGATGCTGGAGAAACCAAGCTTCCTAGTAACACCGGGCCTGCCCCTGCTCCCTAAGCCCAGGAGAATGGATGCTGAACCCAGGGCCTCCTGGCGACAGCTTTTTAAATACCAGCATGACATTTGACTACAGAAGGGCCTTCTGTTTGTTCATTCAAGCCATCCCTCTCTAGGGGTGGACAAGCCACTTCCTCTCTGCTCAACATTGAAGGCAACTGAGGCAAGCATTTGCCCAGAAGTTCAGGCTCAAATTTCTGATCCTTTGCTTCCTGGTGACCCCATCACCCATGTAGCCAGCTCAGTGATCATCACCCAGGAGTGCCAGCTGCCTGAGATCTTCAGCCCAAGAACTGTCCTCCCCAGGAATGGGAAGGGCAGAAGAGGGTGGAGGTGGCTCTCACTCTCTGTGAGGCTGGGGGCAGGGTGCTGGGAGGATACCCCAGGTAAGGGAAGGAGAGGCCCACTGGCCACTGACTGTATCCTCACAGGCCTGTGGTTCTCCTCACCCCCATCTCAAAGCTGGACCCGTGGCTGAGCATGACACATGGGCAACAGGACAGACCCAGGTAGAGGAGGGGAGGCCCCTGGGCTGGTCAGGTATGTCCAGAAACCTCCCCATCTCAGGGAGGTTGGGAGGGAAAACTCTTGCATCTCTATAAAGGGAGCTGGGGTCTGGGGTTGAAGGATGCACTTAGGCAGGCTGGGGCTTGGAAATCCACCACCAGAGAGGGTGAGGGAAAGGGTGGAGTCCAGGAGAGCCGCTGCCCAGCTCTGACAAGCCCATTAAATTTTTAAGTGCCCTGCCCTCAGGCATGCTGGGAAGGGGTGGGGACCTGGCAACTCTGCTTCTCTCAGCTGTTTGTTGTTCCGCTGCCACTGCCCTGCCTGGGAAGGAGGAGGAGAGCAGATGATGAGTGAGCTGCCCTCTCTGGAGAGCAGAAGGGACAGAGCAGGGCCTGGGCGGGCTCCGCTGGGGATCTTGCATAGGTCTCCTCCATCCAGACGCACAGCTGGAGGATGGAGGCAGCAGGAAGACAAGTGGCCCATCTGGTGGCACTGCTCCTCTCCGCCTGAATGGGCTCCTGGCCCTTTGGGTCCCCGCAGAGCTCTTGCCCTGAACGTTGCCCATTCCTTCTTCCTCCTCTCAGCCGTGGGGCTTGCAGAGGGGGCAGCCTGGCTGAAAGCTGCGGGTGCTGGCCCTGGCCCATGGCGAGTTGGCATGCCACGCCATCCTGACTGCCTCCCTCCTCTCCCTCAGGTCCCGTTTAATGGATTCTGACATGGATTATGAAAGGCCAAACGTAGAGACCATCAAGTGCGTTGTGGTGGGGGACAACGCCGTGGGCAAGACCAGGCTCATCTGTGCCCGCGCTTGCAATGCCACCCTCACCCAGTACCAGCTGCTGGCCACGCACGTGCCCACAGTGTGGGCCATCGACCAATATCGTGTGTGCCAGGAGGTAAGGCTGCAGGGCTACCTGGCTGGGGCTCCCCTCCATGGGTCTGGACCTGGGGGCTTCCTGACACATAGCCGGGTGTCTCTAGAGCTCACAAGAGCCCTCTAGGGGTGGGATGGAGTCGGGTGGGGGTAGGTGAAGAGGAAGAAACCCCTGGAGAGAGGTTTGACCCAAGCCCAACCCAGGGATGCGTCTCTGGCTGGTTGTGTTTTCAGGGACTGAGCTGGTGCCTGGGACTCCAGCCTTGTCTAGGGTACTGCACTGTATGTAATCACAGCCCTAAGTAATGGGGAGCACTGAGGGGCTGGGACCTGGAAGAGGTACGAGCTGAGAGGAGCAAAGAAGCCGGCAGCTGAGAGTAAAAGGCCAGAGGCTCACAAACATGCAGTTTGCAGGGAAAGCCAGGAACAGGGTCAGCTCCCGAAGAGGCCCCTTCCACACCCATAGTAGTCCCTTAGGGTCTCTTCCACCCTCTTAGGGTCTCTTCCACTCCTGGTTGGCTTGGAGGCCACCCTTGTTATTGATTCTACAGAGATTTCCCATGGGTGAGATTACTGTGCAATGTGCATAGTCGGCGATGCTAGTAGCCCCGTCCCTCCATCCCCGGTGCTGTCTGGGACCCCCAGGGGTTAGCTGGCACCCATCCTGAGCTGACACACAGAAGGCTCTAAAACTGCTGTCTTCGAGTCCCACTCTTCCTCCCCTGTCCCCAGGTGCTGGAACGCTCCCGAGACGTGGTAGATGATGTCAGTGTCTCCCTGCGCCTCTGGGACACCTTTGGAGACCACCACAAAGACCGTCGCTTTGCTTATGGGAGGTAGGGAAGGCCTGTGGCCGCCTACAGAGAACCAACAGGGTGGGGTTTTCCTGCTTTTCCCAGGAACTGAGCACCTCTGAAATTTCAGCTGGGAGGAAGGAGTGGAGAAAACAGCTCTAGCAGAGCCTCGTGGGGGCTGGGGCAGCCTGCGGCAGCAAAGGAAGCCTGGGCCAGGAATCAGGAAGCCTGGATTGAGTTCCAGCTCTGTGCCTAGTAGCTCTAAGATGATGTTTCTCAGCTGTGAAGTGGTAAAAACTGCCATTTCCAACTCACAGGATAGCTATGGGTCCAAAACAAGTCTTGAGCTCTAAAATGCCACATAAATTGGAGGTACTGTTATTTCATGTTTTGTATAAGAGCACGTGAGCAGATACCTAAGCCAGGTGTGGGACTCTACGAGCTGGAGTGGAGCTGATGTTCCTGGACCTGGTAAGCTATCACTTGCTTCTCTGCCCGTGACCTTACTCTCCCACCCGCAGATCCGATGTGGTGGTTCTGTGCTTCTCCATTGCCAACCCCAATTCCCTCCACCATGTCAAGACCATGTGGTACCCAGAAATCAAGCACTTCTGCCCCCGAGCACCTGTCATCTTGGTGGGCTGCCAGTTGGACCTGCGCTACGCTGACCTGGAGGCTGTCAACAGGGCCAGGCGACCCTTGGCGAGGTAGGGGGTGTTGGTACCAAGGAGAGCGACCAGGATGGGTGCCTCACCATGGCTCCCTGCACAGCCATGGGGGAATTTCACTGAGCCTCATATCTCTCCCTCCATTTGGAGCAAGCTTGCATCAGGAGTCAACAAGCATGCTCATTCATTCATTCATTCGTATACCTGTTGCACACCTTTGGTGTGGGCAGTGCTATATAAAGCACCATGAGGAAAGACAAAGAGGAAGAGGTGATATTTGCATGAAAAAGTCCTGTAATTTTGCTGGGAGATAAACTAACTATGTGAGCATGTTTAATACCCATGGGAAGCACTGCCTGCTAATTGCCAGAGGCAGTGCTGTCACAGCTTTGCACTGGAGAGGTCACTGGGGCCTCACATAGTTAGGGAAAGCTTCCTGGAAGAAGAACGGTTTGGGGTGGACTTTGAAGGAGCTTGATGGGATTTGGCCAGACAGAGCAGGGCAGGAGTGGGTGGGGACCGGCAGCCAGATCCTGAGTGGGGTCCCTCCAGCCTGCAGAAGAACAGGCGGCCTCCCTCCACCCCCAACACAAGCTTGGTTTCCCTTCCTGAACCCACCAGGCCCATCAAGCCCAATGAAATCCTGCCCCCAGAGAAGGGTCGGGAGGTGGCCAAGGAGCTGGGCATCCCATACTATGAGACCAGCGTGGTGGCCCAGTTCGGCATCAAGGACGTCTTTGACAACGCCATCCGAGCTGCCCTCATCTCCCGCCGCCACCTGCAGTTCTGGAAGTCCCACCTCCGTAACGTGCAGCGGCCTCTGCTGCAGGCACCCTTCCTGCCCCCCAAGCCACCGCCCCCCATCATCGTGGTGCCCGACCCACCCTCCAGCAGCGAGGAGTGCCCCGCCCACCTCCTGGAGGACCCGCTCTGCGCGGACGTCATCCTGGTGCTGCAGGAGCGGGTACGCATCTTTGCCCACAAGATCTACCTCTCCACCTCTTCCTCCAAGTTCTGTGACCTGTTCCTCATGGACCTGAGTGAGGGGGAGCTGGGGGGCCCCTCGGGGCCAGGGGGTGCCCACCCAGAGGACCACCAGGGCCACTCTGATCAACACCACCACCACCACCACCATCACCACGGGCGAGACTTTCTGCTCCGGGCAGCCAGCTTTGACGTGTGCGAAAGCGTGGACGAGGCCGGTGGCTCCGGTCCCACCGGCCTCCGTGCCTCCACCAGCGATGGGATCTTACGGGGCAACGGGACAGGGTACCTGCCGGGCAGGGGTCGTGTGCTCTCTTCCTGGAGCCGAGCTTTTGTGAGCATCCAGGAAGAGATGGCAGAAGATCCTCTTACCTACAAATCCCGGCTGATGGTGGTGGTGAAGATGGACAACTCCATCCAGCCGGGGCCCTTCCGGGCTGTCCTCAAGTACCTGTACACGGGGGAGCTGGATGAGAACGAGCGTGACCTCATGCACATCGCCCACATCGCCGAGCTGCTCGAGGTCTTTGATCTGCGCATGATGGTGGCCAATATTCTCAACAATGAGGCCTTCATGAACCAGGAGATCACCAAGGCCTTCCATGTCCGCCGGACCAACCGGGTTAAGGAGTGCTTGGCAAAAGGCACTTTCTCAGGTATGGAACGTGCTTGGAAGGTGAGGGGGTTCTGCGTTGGTCCCATTAGTATTGCCTGTCGGTCTCAGCTCCTGGTATCCTGGAGCTGCGGCTGCCATGCTTTCAAAGCCTGGTCTTCCCTGGCTGGGAGCGGGGTTGTTCTGTGTCTCAAATCTTCTGGGTTCAGGAGGAGACTCCGTGGCTCCCCTGGGGGCTCGTTATACCACCTTCTTTCACCGGCCCTCCTGTGATGCTTCTTCTGGACAGATGTGACCTTCATCCTGGATGATGGCACCATCAGTGCCCACAAGCCCCTGCTGATTTCCAGCTGTGACTGGATGGCTGCCATGTTTGGGGGGCCATTTGTGGAGAGCTCCACCCGGGAGGTAAGGCTGAGGACGCAAAGAGGGGAAGGAAGGAGTGAAACACTGGCACTCTTTACATCTGAGGCACTGCCATTCAGGGTGCTTTCTGCATCACTGTGTGCTAACCACAGGGTGATGGGCCAAGAGAGGTTTATGAGGTGGTTCCTGGAGCTAAGGATGACACAGTGCACCAGGAGAGGGAATTACACTAACACCTCAACCTGCTAGTTGAGAAAGCGCTGTTGGTACATTATCTCATCGAATTCACAGGCGACTTACACATGGGCCACTCCTACCGTATACCTAGGAAGTTGTAGGAGGCCCTGAGAAGTGGCTTGTGTGAAGTTGGAAGTAGAGTTAGGCCTTGAACTCGGGACTTCCATTCCTTGGCTCTTTACATTGTACCTTATGGCCTCCCTGACACGCCTGAAACCACTAGAAAAACTCAGCGTGCCCCAGGCTGAATCCAGCACTGTTTTAAAAGGTAGGTTTCATGATTATTGAGGTGAGGGGAGGCCAACAGATCTGGAGATGGCTGTCATTAAGACAGCTTGTTACGCACAGATCCCAAGAAGATGGGCATGCCACACCACCACGGCTGGGGGCCACCAGGGTAGCTCTGGGGTCAGTTAGGAGGCAGAGGGTTTCCCTGAGCGAGAATGGGCCAGGCAGGTTGAGCAGTGTAGGAATGGCTGGTTTGAATAAATTTAGCAGGCTCTGGGGCCTGGGGCTATCTCCACTGTCTGTCTCCTGGCTCTGGGGGGTTAGGGCAGGGGAAGCAGTGGGCTGCAGGCTCTAGATTGGTTGGTTTGCATATGAAAGGCACATTGGTAGGCCACTCCTTCACTATCTCTAGGACCTGGCCAGCCCTGGGGGAGCCCTATAGGGCCAGCAAGGCTTTAGTTGTCAAAGCATCTAAATACAGAAACTAGGCCTGGGCAGTGGCTCACACCTGTAATCCCAGCACTTTGAGGGGCAGAGGTGGGAGGATTGCTTGACTCCAGGGATTTGAGACCTGCCTGGGAAACACAGACCCCGTGTCTACGGAAAAAAAAGAAAAAAAGAAGAAAAGAAAGGAAGGAAAGGAAGGAAGGAAGGAGGGAGGGAGAGAGGGAGGGAGAAAAGAAGGGAGGGCATACTTCATAGAATCACCTGCCCCTCTCATCAGTGCCCCTGCAGCTCTCACGATACCACCACTTTCTCAGGCACCTAGACTGGAGACTTGGGGTTGGAAGGAGCCTCTCAGTGTGTCCTTAGATATATTCTCCTAGGTTTGTTCTCTTTTCCATTCCAAGCAGAGTAGGCCGGGCGGTAGCCCTTGGTGTACTCTGAATTCCTGGACCTCAGTTGTCCATCCTGAGCATACTGGAACCTTGCAGTTAAGGAAGTTCTGCTTCGCACAGGTGTGTGGAGTTCTGAACATCCACAGTCTTCCCTGCTGTTCTGTAACTGCTTCTGAGTTCAGGGACTGGGCCTTTTCCTTCTACCAAATACCCCCTCAGCGCTAGTCTCTTAGGAAGTGCTTGCCAAATGCTGGAATGAAAAACAAAACCCAGAACGAACGAGGCTGTGTCACATCCCGTGATGTGGAATGTACATTTTCTAAGATTCTGGGAAGGAAGTACTTAAGGATAAGTGGAAGCATTGGGAATGGGAGTCGGTCTCTGGAGTGGGAGTAGGATTTGGATACACAAAATGTGAGACTAGGAGCTCTCACCAGCCCCAGGGGCCTGCCAGTCCCGGGCACTTCTCGGTAATGTAGACGCCAGCTTTAAAGCTCGAGCCAATTCCCAGCACAGCCTAGAGAGCCCTGCACCTGATGAGAAGGCAGTTTGTTGCAGCACTGCTCTCAAGAGATCCCAGAGGCCCGAAGCAGCTGCTCTGAGCAGACAGAAAGAAGTCAGCTGCTGTGGGCCCTTCTTATTCTGTATCTCATTTCTGCTCCCTGCAGGGACGGGAGGGGCTGGGGTGTAGGTTGAGGTGACCAGAAGGCCTCCTTCAAGCATCCCGCAAGCCAGAGCAGCTTCCAAAGCATGCCAGTGAGTATCCAGGTCCCTTTGGAAGAGTTTAGAAGCTGGATGCCATGGCTTGTGCCTATAGTCCTTGCTACGGAGGAGGATGAGGCAGGAGGAATGCTTGAGACCAGGAGTTCAAGACCAGCCTGGATGGCATAACAAGACCCCATTTCTAAAAATAAACACAGAAATGACAATAGAGTCCTGTTTTCTGGTGCTGTCAGCAAACTGGGGCTCGGCACAGCTTGTCGCTCTAGGGGCCAGGTGTTGGGGGTCTTCTCCGCGTTACACACGCAGCACAGGGAAGGCTGCCTATCTGGGGGAGCCCCAGCGTGCAGCCCAGAGCTCTTCAGTTTCTCAGGGCTGATTTCCTCTCCTGCTAAGCAGGACCTCATTGCTGTCTGCTCACTCCTTCCCACCCAGGTGGTGTTTCCCTACACAAGCAAGAGCTGCATGCGGGCCGTGCTGGAATACCTCTACACCGGCATGTTCACGTCCAGCCCCGACCTGGACGACATGAAGCTCATCATCCTAGCCAACCGCCTCTGCCTGCCACACCTGGTTGCCCTCACAGGTAACTAAGCGGAGCGCCTGGGGACCTCCCTGGAGGAGAGGTCAGGGAAACCCCAAGGGGCGATATTATGTTCTCCTCTCACCTCTCTCCTCCTGGGGGACAAGCTCATGTCCAAGGGACTCAGCTTACATCAAATGGAATCTGTTGACGAGCACAGAGTTCTGGATGAGGAGACACAGTGAAGAAGGGTGTGTGCAGAGGATGCTTGATGGGGTGACCTGAGGGGCTCTCTCCAAAGGTGATTTCAGCCCAACAAAATGGAACATGAGGCTGGGTCAGTAGCTCACACCTGTAATCCCAGCACTTTGGGAGGCCAAGGCGGGCAGATCACTTGAGGCTAGGAGTTTAAGACCAGCCTAGCCAACATGGTGAAACCCCGTCTCCTAAAAATACAAAAATTAGCCATGTTTGTTGGCAGGCACCTGTAATCCCAGCTACTTGGGAGGCTGAGGCAGGAGACTTGCTTGAACCCGGGAGGCAGAGGTTGCAGTGAGCTGAATTTGCACCACTGCACTCCAGCCTGGAAGACAGAGCAAAACTGCATCTCAAAACAAACAAAAATGGAATATGATCTTGCTTTATGTTCTTAGCTTGGCTTCACTTGGACAAGCTTAAGAAGTCAAAAAAGAATAGAACACAATTCCCACATTTCTACCCTATGGTTCTCCTTCCTTTCCTTTTATTTTTCTTCTTCTCCTTCTTTTGCCTTTTTTCTTCTTCCCTCACCCTTGACATCACCTTTTCTTCCTCCTTCCAGAAACAGCACACAAACATCCCTGCCACTCCTTAGTCCTTGCACAGATTGTGCGAGGCGGAGCTCAGCTTTTAGTGTGGACCAATCCCAGGGGCTCTCTGAGGTGGAGCAAGAACTGAGGCGTGGGGAAGAGCCAGCGGCAGGCAGTCTGGGTCCAAAGGCCCAGGGGAGAGAAGTGGTGTCCGCGAGGTGAACAGAGCCTGGGGCCAGAGACCCAGATCCAGGCAGGCAGACGGCTCTTGTTTGAGCTGGTGGTGGTGACATGGGTACCAGTGGTCATGTTGATGCCAAGGTTAATATTCTTGCATAGGCTGGGGGGCAGAGAGCAGATCCTCACATACTGAGTTGAGGTTCAGGGAAGGGCCCAGTGTCATAGCTGCTGGGGTCTGTCTAGGCAGATGATGAAGATCGGGGCTCAGATATGAGAGAAAACAGCAATCCTACGATGAAAAATGAATAAGGTGGGGCTGGGTTTTGGAAACAAGGCAGAAATCATTGATCAGAACCAGAATATTAAGAGCTGAGGCTGCAGAGGGAGTCCAGGGTCCCCAGAAGGGGGTAAAGGGGACTTTGGGGCAGGTAGCAAGAGAGGCTTCGAAAGATCCCAGCGACATCAGTGTATCTTTTCTTGCTGTCCATGAAAACATGGTGTGGTCTTCCCAGAGCACATAAAACTTCAAATTCTTAGATGGAATAATTCCACTTTTAAAAGACTACCTCCAGAGAAATGACTCAAAGGGGAAAAATGCATAAAGGTATTTCTAGAAGTTCATGTTGTCATGGCGGGCAATTGGAAGCAAGTCACAGCCAAACCCTTGGTGAAGCACACACAGGCAATTACATGGTAGTCATTAACAATGTCAAACTGGACCGCTGCATGGAAAGGCTTATTGAAATAATGTTAAGTAACTTGTCATGAAATTGTCGATACACACTAGGAAACATATACAAAAGTGTATATATCTGCCTTGCTAAGGATCAGTGGAAGATGCCAAGTTTTGTATAATTGGTGATGCTTTAAGTTTTGTGAGATGTGCTTCCTGTGAAGCCATTAATTCAAGTGGAAAACGTGTTATTGTTCAGTAGAATGCAAATACATAAAAGCACGTGAAACATATGTTCAGGTTACTGAATTATTATTGTGATTATATTTTTTTAGACACAGGATCTTGCTCTGTTGCCCAGACTGGAATACAGTGGCCTGATCATAGTTCACTGCAGCCTCAAATTCCTAGGTTCAAGTGATCTTCCCGACTCAGCTTCCTAAGTAGCTTGGACTATGGGCACGTTTCACCACACCCAGCTAATTTAAAAAAAAATTTTTTTTTTTGACACAGAGTCTTACTGTGTCACTCAGGCTGGAGTTTAGTGGCACGATCCTGGCTCACTGCAACCTCTGCCTCCTGGTTTCAAGCAATTCTTCTGCCTCAGCCTCCTGGGTAGCTGGGACTACAGGAGCATGCCACCACATGCAGCTAATTTTTGTAATTTTAGGTGAGGTGGGGTTTCACCATGTTGGCCAGGCTGGTCTCGAACTCCTGACCTCAAATGATCTGCCCACCTTGGCCTCCCAAAGTGCTGGTAGTACAGGCATGAGCCACTACGCCTAGCCAGTTGTTTGTTTTTTAAGCATTATTTTGATCTCTCTTAGATTTGAACATACTTGATCGGTTTCAATTAATTGCAGTTATCCTCACTGAAGCTTAAATCCTGCACTCTTTGTCTTGGCTCCAGAGTCTCTGGACTTCCTATTTGGAATGATGGGATGTTCTAGGTTCCTCTTGAATGTTCTATGCCCTAGACCTGGAATCAGCCATTTCTCCAGGAAGTCCTGGTTTCTTATGTTGGAAGTGGAACTGGGATTTGTGTGTACTAGGAATGCTCATTGTACTGGGATGGTTGTTGTTTCTAGGTCTTTTCTGTGGACACAGCTGGGAAATACAGTGATCTGGATTTTTTTTTTTTTTTTAAGAAGGAGTCTTGCACTGTTGCCCAGGCTGGAGTGCAATGGCACCATCTTGGCTCACTGCAACCTTCGCCCCCTAGGTTCATGCGATTCTCCTGCCTCAGCCTCCCAAGTAGCTGGGATTACAGGCACACACCACAATACCCGGCTAATTTTTTTGTATTTTTAGTAGAGACAGGGTTTCACTGTATTGGCCAGACTGGTCTCGAACTCCTGATCTTGTGATTTGCACTCCTCAGCCTCCCAAAGTGCTGAGATTATAGGCATGAGCCACTGCACCTGGACTGATCTTTTTAAGGATAAAATAACTCATGAGTTCATACTGATACTTCTAAATAAAATTCATAACCAAGGGTGTTTATTTCTTCAATATAAATATTTTAACTTAAAATGCAAGCTTAGTACACAATTTGTTACAAAATTTAAAACAAACAACTAGAGGTAACTCCTAGTTCTAACTAACAGTTCTCAGCCTTTTTCTATGATCAACAGACATGAGGTTTCCCACGGTCTCCTTTGTATATCAGTGGCTGGTTCTATTGGGGACTTTGACCCTATCTCTATCAGATTATGTCGTGGGACACTCATAGTTTGAAAGATCCTCTTAGATGATCCTAATATCCTTCTTACTCTTCCTAACCCACCCTGTTGAGAAGGTCTTGCTTTCATCCCTGGGGTTCCCCAGTGGCAGCAGACTTCATAGCCTGGGGCCTTTCCTGCCCTATTGGAACTTGCTGGGGTCCTGGTTTTCCTTGCCCTGCAGTGAGCTGGTGGGGACGGGAGTAGGGGGAGGGTGAACGCAGGTCCTGTCATGTGCTTCTTCAGTTGATTGGTGGCCGTGTGTGTCACAGAGCAGTACACAGTGACCGGGCTGATGGAAGCGACCCAGATGATGGTGGACATCGATGGGGACGTCCTTGTATTCCTGGAGCTGGCTCAGGTATCACAGCAGGGAAAGGAATCTACGACAGCCTCAATACCACACTCTGCCTCCCATTGGCTGTGAGTGGGAAGGCTGGAAGGCGGTCGATGTGGGGAACCTGCCATCGGACTGGACTCCTTGACTGTGCAGCACCCATCTCCCCTCCGTGCCAGGAAGCAGCTGGGGAACCTGGATGTACCCGGAGGGGAGCTGGCCAAGCAGGAAGGGATGAGGCTTTAGGCAGCATTAGGGCCGGGGAGGGAACCCCAGGCTCAGGCTTACATATGGTTGCTGCCTGCCTGAGGTCATTTATGGGGGACTGAGGACTATCCATCTGAAATTAACCGCCAACTCCCTTAATACCAAACAGACAAGCAAAATCTCCCACACTGGCCCTCACAGTGCCAGAAATTCAGCCACCAAAGATTAGTGTGTGGGGTGGAAGCCCAGCTCACGCAGGGCTTGCAGACACCCCTGGGAAAGTAGCTCCCTCTGTTCACTGTCAGCACCTCAGTGCAGGCTGCCTTGGTCCCAGGTGGGGAGGAGAGGGAAGTCATGTGGTATAAGGTCTGAGGAGGGCAGATGCCAGTGTGAAGCCACCACGTGGGACTCTGGGTGTCTGCAGCGAGGATGCTGGGAGCAGGCAGAACAGAGGCGAGGGATGGCCGTGCTGGCAGTGGTGCCAAGGAGCCTGAGGCAGCGTCCTCGGTTTTGTGTGGCCTTGCCTCTGGTGTGGGCGCTCTAAGACTGCAGGCTTTAGCGCTAAAGGCAGCTGGAGGTGTCTGTGCAGACCCTCTCCCCTGGAGATTTCAGTGCAGATACTCTTCCCTTCTGTCCCCAGTTCCACTGTGCATACCAGCTGGCTGACTGGTGTCTCCACCACATCTGCACCAACTACAACAATGTGTGCCGCAAGTTCCCCCGAGACATGAAGGCCATGTCCCCAGGTGAGCATCCGGGGCCAGGCCTGGCAGCGCCTGCTGCTCTCCCCTTGGGGTTCCACAGCTCCCACGTAACCCAGGGACCGGGAGGCTGCCAGTGATGACCCTTGACCTTGGGGCCGGGAGTAGCCTGTGAAGGAGCCTGCAGCCAAGCCGAGGGGCCCCAGGAAAAGCACTGGCCTGGAAGGCACTCACCCTGCCTCTCTGGGCTCCTTGTTCTCAGAAGAATGAAGAGGATACTGGACTACAGCTTGCAGATTTCAGACTTTTCTGACAGAATACCATAATAAGAAATACAGTTCCTCTTGTGACCTAGGACACATATAGGAAAATATATACGTCTTTTTCATGCTGTTCATGGCCCACTAAATTGATTGTACAACCCAGGAATGGGCACAGGCCACAGCTTCGACCACCCGGGTCTGGACATCCTCTGAGGCCTCCTGTCTCTTCTTGATTAATTTCTCAGGCCCTAGAGCTCAGCAGGAACTGCGCAGCCTCCAGAGAGAGGTGGCCTTGGCCTCCCTGAGGGGTCTGCCACTCTGTGTCCATGGGGTCCTCTTTGGGCTCCCTCCGCTCTGCCATAACCCTCCACCCTGCTGCCACGTTTTTGTTGCATGCTGCCAAGTCTCCCACCCCTGATCTCTCCTCCTTTTCACATTACAACACTTTTTTTTTTTAAGTTTCTGAGACAGTATTGCTCTGTTGTCTAGGATGGAGTGCAGTGGCGCAATCTTGGCTCACTGCAACCTCCACTTCCTGGGTTCAAGCACTTCTTGTGCTTCAGCCTCCCAAGTACCTGGGATTACAGGCATGCACCACCACACCTGGCTAATTTTTTTTGTATTTTAGTAGAGATGAGGCTTCACCATGTTGCCCAGGCTGGTCTCGAACTCCTACCCTCAGGCAATCCGCGCCCCTCTTGGCCTCCCAAAGTGTTGGGATTACAGGCGTAAGCCACCGCACCCAGCCTAGCATTTTCTTTTAAGGCGCAGGTCCAATAGCATCACTCCCTGGTTCCAAACCTTCTGTGGCTCCCCACACCCTGCAGAATAAGGCCAGCGTTCCTCTGCTCTGATGCTGTGTCCTGCTGTGGCCTGACTCCATCTTCCCCCTGGGAACCTCAGCTCTGGCCAGAAACTCCCACTTTCATCCCCGAATCATGCCAAGTATCTCCCGGCCGACATTTGCTGACCCCTTCTCCCTTACCCTTCGTCTCAGTCTATTTTACTCACAACACTCAGGAAGCCCCCGTTTAGATCGCCCCACTGTCTTCGCAAAGAAACACAGCTGGAAGGGCTTCCCCAGTGCTGACGTTCAGCCCCGCTCTTTGAGCATTTCGCTTGTCTCGGGGGCTCACGTGTTGGGGATGTGTTGGGGGCTGGGCTGGGGCCTGCTGCAGGTTTCCTGGCAGGGTGGGGCTGGTGTCCCATAGTCCTCTTGTCCCCGTGCCTCCTTTCTAACCAAGCCACTCTGCTCTCTGCTCCAGAAAACCAGGAGTATTTCGAGAAGCACCGGTGGCCACCCGTGTGGTACCTGAAGGAGGAAGATCACTACCAGCGGGCACGGAAGGAGCGCGAGAAGGAGGACTACCTGCACCTCAAGCGGCAGCCTAAGCGGCGGTGGCTGTTCTGGAACAGTCCATCCTCCCCATCCTCCTCGGCAGCCTCCTCCTCATCCCCGTCTTCCTCCTCGGCTGTGGTCTGAGACGCTTCTACCCTCTTCTAACCCTGCTGCTGTTGTCCCCATCTGCCCTCGCCCCTCTGCTCTTCCTCATCACCCCATCCACCTTACAGGGACTAGGGGGCCCCTGTAACCAGGACCCAGAGGGTGGAGCTGTCCTCACCAGGCACCGTGGCTCAGCCAGAGGGGAGCAAAGCCCTGTGGAGCAGAACGGGAACCACCTGCAGAGGTCCCCAGACCCAAAGCAGGACAGGAGTCAACTGCTGGGGAGAGCGAGCGCTCTGGCATTTTATCTCTGGGTTCGAGATCCCTTGAGTCAAAGGGGAAGCCTCCCAGCCTCAACGGCTTCCCCGTGTGTCTTGGTCACTGCTCTGGCCAGAGAGGCAGCCCCCTCCCAGCAAGCAGAAGTGATCCTGGCGGATCCTGCCCCTGTTGGCCGTGTCTTTCCACCAATGGACTTTGAGTGTTACAATTGTTTTGTGGGCAATTGCGCATGGAGCCTACTCAAATCCCCACCGGAGAAGTCAGGGTAGAAATGGAGCCTTCAGAGCCCAACTCAAGGCTTCTACATCCTGGGGTGCAGCTGCAAAAGGCCAGGACTGGAAAGGCCTGTATCCTGCCAGCGTCCCTCCCTCCCAGGGAGTGGTGGTACCACAGTCCTGATGAGGGGGACAGAGGTCATTTGGAGCTCCAGGCCTGGAAGCAGCGCCTCTTGGTGCAACAAGAAACTTCTCCCTCACCCCTCGATTACCCTCTGATTCGAAGATGGGAACCAAAGGAAGCAGCTGGGACAGGCGGAGAAGGAAGTGGGAACCAGTGCACAGCCACTGGAGCTCCTCAGGGAGGCCTGGCCTCTGGGGGCCACTGCTTTTTATAGGGTGGGGCAGAATTAGCAAAAAACAAGAACTAAACTGAAACCGAAACAAAAAATCACCAACAAACACTCTGTCCTCTATCCCCCCCCCAAAGAATGAAAATCAGAAAAAGCCCCTGCCTAGCTCACATTTCTCTAAACAGAGGCCCTCGTGATGAGGAGGTGAAGATTGAGGTTGCAGAATCGACGCCAATGCCTTTCAGGAAAGGACTCGGCACTTCTCTGACGGCGGAGGCCCTGACCCTGACAGCTAGCTCCGAGGGCAGCACAGGGGCCCGGCCTCCAGCGGGCTGGCGATGGAGGAGCCGGGGCTGGCGGCAAGGAGGGGTTTGGTTTCAGGACTCAGATGGCACCGGACGTTTGCTTTTGCCCGTCTGGAGACTCCCCTCCTTGCCCTCAGAGGATCACCCCACAAGATGCTTGTGGTGGGTGTTTTCGGGGGCTGCAGTAGGGGCCAGAGGTCAGGGAAAGGGGCGTGACCCTGGGGTCCAGCAGTCTCCCGTAGCGAACATACAGGACCTAGCCTTCTTAGTGCCAGGTGGGATAAAGGGAAGGAGAGGAGGGGGAATGGAGCAGGAGGGAAAGCCGGGTTCATCCAGAGAGGAGGAGGGCGGGGCTGGAGGAATGGAGGGGGTGACAGTAGCTCCCAGCCCCCATGGGGCAAACGCTGGGCCACAATTGCCCCTTTCCGTTTTCTAATCCAGACGCGAATTTCACCACTCACACCCTGTTTAGGTGTAAAAGATGGAGTCCGTGGGGCTGTGGGCTCGAGCTCAGGAGTTGTCTCACCTGTGAAAGATGTTCTGGCTGAGAGGGCTTGGCCCTGGGCTGGGCTCCGGGAAAACGCTGGTTAGGCCTGGTGTTGAACGAACCCGAAACAAACTTAAATCCTCATCGAGAGACAGCAGGCGGTAGGATGACAAGCGGCTCTAGCCCTGGGGGAAGCCATGTTGCCCAGGCCCAAGACCCTCCGGGGCCATGCGCCTCCCCTCCACGTTCTCCAGGGCGGCTGGCTGGGAAGCCGTGCGCATGCTGCCCTCTACAGGCTGCTCGGCCTCCCTGCAGCTCAGCTCAGCCCAGGGATCCAAGTGAGGCTCAGGAGCCTAGGGCCTGGGCACCAGGGAAACAAAAGGGGAGCCCAGAGCAGCTCCACCTCCCCTCTGGGCCTCCTGGGAGCCATGAGCGAGAGGGAGAGCAGGTCCTCCAGGACAAGGAGAGTGAGAAATGGGTCTCCCAGGTGCCTGCAGGGCTGGGCAACCTGGATCCACTGATGGGATGCAGGGAATGCCAGGGCAGAGAAAGTGAAGGTGGCCCAGAGCTGCAGGAAGCCACAGGAGAGTGACCACTGGACTCCCTGAGAAACAGGCCGGGCTCACCCCTCAGGGACCCACCGCCCCTTCCCTGAGAACTGTCAGAGCCAGATGCAGGAGCCCGGCAGCCAAGAGAACCCTCCTGGGAGGCTGTGGGTGAACCAGGCCAGCTCTGGTGCCCCTGTCCCCACAGGGAGGAGCAGGCAGGAGAGCGGAGAAGGAGGTATGAGTTCCAGTCCCCAGGAACCTGGCTTTTTAAACTCCAAGGAGTCGGATGCAGGAAACCCCCAAAGCAGGCCAAGCCTGAAGGCAGAGAGGGGAGGAAGGAAGGAGTCCCAGCAGGACCACAGCCCTGGCCTCCTGTCACTCAGAGCGGATTCACTGAGGAGGGGAGGATGGGGGCGGGAGACAAAAACCACACCTCTTTTTATATAAGGTTTCATATTTAATTTGGTCATTAATTCATAAATACACACGTATTTTGTACATAACGTGCTTCCTTGTATTGTTTAATACTCTAACAAACTTCAAACAGGGACCTCTGACAAGGCAGAGGCATGAAAGGACACCAACCACGAGTGACACACTGCACTAAGTGGCTTCCGAGTGTCACAGGCTAGTTGGCCTGGGGATAGAGCAAAACCCAACCCACCCAAACAACAATAAACGCCAACAATTTCATGTCAGGAAGCTTACTTTAAAAGAAGCTTGGCTGGGTGTGGTGGTGGGCGCCTGTAATCCCAGCTGCCTGGGAGGCTGAGGCAAGAGGATCACGTGAACCCAGGGGTCAAGAGTGAGTCAAGGAGATCGAAGTGAGCCAAGATCGCGCCGTTGCACTCCAGCCTGGGTGACAGAGCGAGATTTTGTCTCAAAAAAATAAAAATAAAAGAATAAGCTTACCCGGGCATGGTGGCTCACACCTGTAATCCCAGCACTTTGGGAGGCCAAGGTGGGTGGATCATGAGGTCAGGAGTTCAAGACCAGCCTGGTCAATATGGTGAAACCCCGTCTCTACTAAAAATATAAAAATTAGCCGGGCGTGGTGTTGCACACCTGTAATCCAAGCTACTCGGGAGGCTGAGGCAGGAGAATTGCCTGAACCCAGGAGGCAGAGGTTGCAGTGAGCTGAGATCATGCCACTGCACTCCAGCCTGGGTGACAAAGCAAGACTCCATCTTCAATAAAGGAAAAAGTGTGTAAGCTTTGGAAACACTGATAAGGCTGATACTCTAGATGCATCTTCAAGGAAGGCCTCTGCAGAAGGGACAAGGGAGCTGGGATCAGACTGGCTCCGAGCTCTGAGGCCAAGCATCCTGCACCGAAGGCCCAGCAGAGGCAAAGACCAGGAGGTAGCAGCACCCTGTGCCTTCCAGAAGCGCAGGGGACAACACGTGGGACGCCAGAGAGAAGTGGGAGAGGATGGAAGTGCAAAGACGAGAAAGGCCACGCCCTCCCAAAACTCCACGGACACAACACTCTCAATGTGCCAAAACCTTCAGGCAATTCTAACTGTCCCAGTCAAACCAGTCCAGGAACAAGACAACACACAATGTCTTGAGACGGAAAAGACCAAAAACTCCTAGAATGACTCCCTGCATAAATGATCCTGCCACGACTGAAACACTGTGGAGAAGGGTTTGATGGAAAGAGGCTGAAATGCTTACTGAGGTTTTAAAACAATAATAGAACAGGACACAGGGACAAAGCCTGAATGCATCAGCCAGTCTAGGTCCTGTTGCCACAGTATTTAAGAATTGATATTTCTGAGATGAGTCAGATGCTTACAGAGGGGCCAAGCTCCTCATATAGGGAACCTGTACCCTAAGATGCAGATCAGGGGCCCAGGGTCACAGAGCACCAGAAGCGAGCGGGGCTGTCCACTCCTGAGTCGGCAACCATTTCACACCATCCCCAAGCACCATCCACTCTTCCCTCTTGATGTCATAGCAGACGCGGGAGACAGATTTTGTCCTCTCTCTCCTGAGCCCAAACAGGCTCAAGTTCACTACATTCACTGGAAATGCGATATGACATAGACCCTACTTGTTGCGTCTGGTCTAATTCATCTGCCTCCCTCCCTGCCTGTCCACAGATGGGGACTGGGGGTGCAAAGGAGACTGGCCAGGTAGGGACCAGCCACACACAGGACTTCACGTGGATCCAGTTGTCCTTGGCCTCGACTCACATGTAAACAACTACCTATAAATAATACTCATAAACTTCTAAGGTTATCCAGTTCAAAAGACTGAGTTGCCAGTCATTGAAACCAAAGTACATCTGAGGGAGAACTGGAACCCTCTTACAGAGGAATCTTTCTTCTTCCCTCATTGCATGTCTATTCATTATACGGCCTAACGCATTCACATAACTATGTAAACAAGTACATTTAGTAAAGTTTCTTCACATTCACAAAATAATCACACACAGAATTTTACAAGTAGAAAGGTAAGGCCAGGTGCAGGGGCTCACGCCTATAATCCCAGCACTTTGGGAGTCTGAGGTGGGCGGATTGCTTGAGTCCAGGAGTTCGAGAACCCCCTAGGCAACATAGAGAGACCCCATATCTAGAAAAAATACAAAAAATTAGCTGGGCATGGTGGTGCACACCTGTGGTCCCAGCTATTTGGATGGCTGAGGTGGGAGAATAGCTTGAGCCTGAAAGGTCAAGGCTCTAGTGAGCCAAGATCCCGCCACTGCACTCCAGCCTGGGAGACAGAGTGAGACTGCCCCCAGAAAAAAGTTCATATCATATAGTATCAAGTAAAGTTGAACATAAAGAACTGCATAGACGCTAAGGCAGATGGATTATACGATGTAACCCACGTAAATAAAGCATTTGCATTAGGATAAAAAAGTGCCATAAAGAGAATGACATCCCAAACCAACTCTCAATATACACACACACATAGAATCATCCAGACATTTCCATAGTGTGCCTATTATCACATTCAGCTTATAAAAAGAATTTCAAGTGCAGTGAAAAAGTTCCAGGACGTTCCATCCATGGGTGATGTTGGATGGGAGAGTTTCTTCCAGTACCGGTCATGTGACAGTTGTACTTTCCCACTGTCTGGAGTCCAGCTTTTTCCAGAAACAAAGGCAAACCTGTTTCTGGAAGGTCTTACTTCCTGAAGGGATTCACACTGAGGAGATGGCAGAGTCTGCATTATCTTCTAGATACACGAACTTTCCGGAGCTCACCAGGCAGTCCTGGATCTTCTGCTTTGCAAGTCTCTGACCCAGCGTCTCCAAGGCATCCAGCAGGGTGTGGACAGAGGCGTCCCGCCCCGTTTTGCTGAGCCACTTTCTTAGCATCTCGTACAAGGTGTCCCCAGGGCCTGCTGCCTCAGCTCTCGCCACATCGATCTCATTGCCCGTGAGGTCCAGTTCTCTCATGAACGGCACCCAGTATTTAAAGGGCACGTTGTCTGTAAAGTGGTGGAAGCACTGCCTCAAGGCTGGGTGGAAAAAGCCACAGAGACAGCCAGGTGAGCTGGGACTCAGAAAGGACAGAGGATCCCACATCAGGCCCAGAAACAAGGCGGGGTACCTGGAGTGCCCCCTGTGCAGGTGATCCTGCCGCTCCAGTGCCCACGCACTTCCCATCCACAGAGAGCCCGCCCACACTGCCTGGCCTTCCCACACCCAAAGTGCTTCGGGGAGTCAAGGTCACCAGATAATCTGCTCTTACACCGGGCTGAGAACCCACCCGGGGAGGATGGATGGACACCACGGAGGCAGAAAGCAAAGTGGGTGAGAGCCCGAGGGAGGGAGGGAGGGAGCGTGGCTGCAGCAGGAGCTCAGAGGAGGGAGGCTGCCTGGCCTGCACTTGTCATGGGAGCAGGTCCCAGGGCAGCCACTTCTGCATTTGTGGAAAGCGCAGGGCCTGGGGCAGGGGACCTCTGTTTATACCCAGCTCAGCCTCATTACCTGAGGCTAGGGCAGAGCTAGGTGGGGGCAAGCAGACCCTGAGCAAGAATTGAACCTGGAGACAAAGCAACCTGGCCTAGATCTCGAGACCACGAGGGATTAAACGAGATGTGTGTAGAACATGAAGCAGGCTGCCGTCCTTAGAGATAGACAGGGCCAGGAATGCGAGCTGATGTTTTCTAACAGCCTCGTTTAAAGAATATCAGAAACAGGTGACATTCATTTTAATGTATGGTACTGAATATATATAAAATATAATTTAATATACAGTCAATATAAAAAAATTATGAGTGAAATATTTCCCACTCTTTTTTTTGCATGAAGTCTTTGGAATTCATATGTAGTTTACACAACAGCTCTGCAAATTGGGCTTAGGCACATGTCAAGAGCTCCTTAGCCCACTGGGGTTAGTGGTGTCGTGCAGGACAGAGCAGCCCCTCAGGAGATCCTCGGGGCGAGGGGTGGGGGTGGGTAGGCTGCATCAGGCCCTGAACAACAAGGGAATAGAGAGGAGCTGACGAGGGGACAGCCAGAGTCATTAGGGTCACTGATAGGGTGCAGAGAGGATGAGGTAGAGTGGGGAGAAGAAGAGTTGGGAGAAGACAATTTAGGGTCCGGATGTTCTATAGCACAGGAACCACTGCTTCCAGCATGGAATACTCTGGAAGAGCCCTCTCAGCTATGGGGACAGCAGTTAGGACACTGTCCCTCTTCCCTCCATTGCTGCTGCATCTCCAGGAGCAAAACACTTACTCTCAGTGGGGTCAGCGCCATTTGCTGGAACCAGCAGCATCCTCCTCTGAGACCCTTCGGCTTCTGCCAGTTCCTGTGACACACAGTGGGGAAGGCTGTGGTCAGAGCCAGGCGTCCTGCAGTCCAGCACTGACCCCGACCACCCGCCAACTCTGACACCTGCAGCACTTCACTTCCCGGAAAGAACATTGTTCTGAAAGTTCTGGCAACAAGACAGGGAACAAAGGGGCAAGACTCTTGGAAGGAGGCCAACACGACAGTCGGTATTTTAGATAGGAGTGTATATTTTTAAAACCCCAATGTTTAAATTGTAATACTTAAAAGTGAGTATGTCCTGATGAATTTTTTTTTTTTTAAGACAGAGTCCCGCTCTGTCTCTCAGGCTGGAGTGCGTTAGTGCAATCTTGGCTCACTGCAACCTCCACCTCTGGGTTCAAGAGATTCTCCTGCCTCAACCTCCCAAGTAGCTTGGATTACAGGCACGAGCCACCAAGCCCAGCTAATTTTTTATTTTACTTTTGTGTTTTTTAGTAGAGATGGGGTTTCACCATGTTGACCACACTAGTCTCGAACTCCTGACTCAGGTGATCCACCCGCTTTAGCCTACCAAAGAGCTGGGATTACAGGCGTAAGCCACCAGACCCAGCCCTGATGAATGTTAAAACACATAGCAGAGGCCGGGCATGGTGGCTCACACCTGTAATCCCAGCACTCTGGGAGGCTGAGGTAGGAGGATTGCTTGAGCCCAAGAGTTTGAGACCATCCTGTGTCTAAAATAAAAAATAAAAAACAAAAATTAGCTGGGTGTAGTGGCACAAAACCGTGGTCCCAGCTACTCAGGAGGCTGTAGCAGGGGGATCACTTGGGCTTAGGAGGTCAAGGCTGCAGTGAGCCATGACTGTGCCACTGCACTCCAGCCTGGGTGACAGAGTGAGACCTGTCTCAGAAAAGAAAGAAGAGTATCAGCAGACGTAATAAATTAGAAAATGGACTTACAAGAAGACCCAAAATGCAAAGAAACAGCTTTGATGAGGAATAAGAATAATTTATCTAAAATAAACCCCCAAATCTTGAGTGAGTCATAATGAAACATTTGACTTGAAATACTATCTTCTTTGATAATAAAATCGAATGTTGAAAGGCTCTCAATCACTCCTAAAGCCATTTATTAAATTAACATTTTTTAAAGTCCAGTGATTATTTGGGGGTGGGGGGCGGGGCGCAGAAAATCTTATAATTCTAAATTTTATCTAATTCTACATTTTAAGATGTGTAAAAATGATTTTGAAAACATATTTGCTGTCGAAGACATTAAACGGTTTTGTTTAGTGTTGTGCATGATATAATCCTTTTCATGTCAATACTGCATATACACATATGCATGTACAAAGATGGTACGTGCATAAAGAGTTTAGCAAAAAAATGCAAGAAATTATCCACTGTAGTTACTGAAATAAGAAGGGCAAGAAGGCTGGGGAAAGAGAGGAGGCGCTGGAGATGATCAAGTGTTTTCATACTCTGGTGGATGTGTAGCTATGGGTGACCTGCTTTTAAAAAATGATCAGGCTGGGCATGGTGGCTTGAGCCTGTAATCCCAGCATTTTGGGAGGCCACAGGGGGTGGATTGGATTAGCTCAGGAGTTCGAGACCAGCCTAAGCAACATGGCCAAACTCTGTCTGTACAAAAAGTACAAAATTTAGCTGGGCACGGTGGCACATGCCTGTAGTCCCAGCTACTTAGGAGGCTGAGATGGAAGGATGACTTGAGCCCAGGAGGCAGGGGTTGCAATGAGCCAAGATCGTGCCACTGCACTCCAGCCTGGGCAACAGAGCAAGATCCTGTCTCAAAAAAAAATGTTCAAAGTGATTAATAAGCATGGAGGAATTACTGGCATTGTTCATTTGATTTCTTTAAAATGCTCTTCTCTTTATTTAAAAAGAAAGTGGTATAGATGCAAGGAAGACACAGAAACAGTCTAGGTGGAAGAGAACACTGCCCATATCAACTTTTGACATTTTCAAGGACAAGATCTAGTTAAAAAAAAAATGAAGAGGAAGCAAAAAAAAAAGTAAACATCTGACACGTAGCAAAGGAGGTGGCAAAAGAGCAAAGGCAGGGGGAAAAGGAAGACTTGGTCTCTAAATGGGCTTGGAAGAAGAAAACAGACTCAGAATAATTTAGGGAGTTCCTCAGCTTATATTGAATCAAAAAATTCATTTCTGTTTAGATTACGGTGCTGTATGCTAAAAATTAAATCATTAAAAATAAAACACTGCAAGAAACTGGATAATCTCATCTTATGTTGTCGGGAAGGACTTTCAGTGCTTCCGTGCAATGAAAATTTAAATCTATGTACAGATTTCCCACCTACTCAGTATCATATCAAAACTGACAGATTGCAATGAACTGGTTGTGTGCGTGTGTCCGATACAAAAGCCCTCTGTGCCTCAACTCGGAATCCTGCTTTCTGGGAGCTACCCTACCAACTTTGAAATATGTTCAACATAATAACAATTTCGGAGTAAATTCAAAACTTCTGCTGTTTCAAGCAGGGGCTCCCTGGGTTCTGTTAGGAGCACACGGTGGAGACCGTGCAGCCTTATTCAGTCATCAACAAACCCTGTGACCCCCACTCTGTGCCTATAGATCTCTAGGCTCTGGGGACACAGCAAGGACAGCACAGGAACTAAGAAGCAGATGTCCTGCAGAGTGGCACAGTCACCACCTCCATGTGGCTGATCCATCCCCTGCAGTCCCATGTCTCCTTCAGGCTCCATTTCTCCTGGGCCAGAAGACCTAAGGCACTGCCTTTTCCCACTGTCTACAAAATCCCAGGCGAGCAGCAGGTCAGGAAACAGAATGGTCTGTCCCCCACTTACCGGCAAACGCTCTGGCTCCCCTGGGGGCAACATGTCACCTGCCACCGCTGGCTCCTGGACTTCCATTTCCTGCTCAGGGTCCGAGATGGGCTGCAAGATACTCACGGTCTCGTTGTAGACACTGTCCTCAGTCCCAGGCCCTCCTTGGGCATGTGAGCTCTAGAAAAAGACATTGGGAAGGCAAAGAGCCGACTCAGGGGTCCACACCCAAGGCGCACTGCAGGGTCCCCAGAATGCTACTGAACCTGCCATCCCCACCCCCTCTCAACGAGGTCACCCCGGGCAACCCAGACTCAACACATCCAGGACCCACTGCTGAGGCCAGGCCCCTGGTGCTGTGCTCAGGCAGATACCCCACCTCCAGGGTGCAGGCTGTGGAGTGAGGGTGTCACCTAGGCTGCAGCAGGGCCCACCAGCCTCTGTGGTGCTCAAACGGCCATGTGTCCCCCACAGTCAGCCCAGAGCCTCCAGGCCACTTCAGAGAGTCAGGACAGCCATGAGGACAAGGGGGACCTGCCCACCCAGGTTCTGCTGTCCCAGGAAACAGTTCCTGAGCCTCTGAGCCCCCAGCTCCTGAAGAAACCAACTCACTCTGTCTACACGCTCAAGGTTCCGGCCACGACCTGCAAGAGAAGGAGTCTCCTTAACGGGTGGGGCGGGGCCCATGCAGCACCTCCCTCCCAGAGGGCAGTCGGGGGCAGGGGCAGGCTGGGGGCTGGACCCTGGACAAGGAGCCCCGAGCCTGGGGACAGGAATGGGGCTTTGCAACTCAGAGACGCCCTGAGGAAGGAGGATGAGAAGGGGAATTAGAGTAAAAATAAACACATGGAAAGTGTCTGGTTCTGCTATGACCAAGGTTGAATAAATCCTTCAACCACATCTCATCCTGACCCTTGTCACCCAGTTGAGGAGCTGACTGCTCCCTGCCTGGCTGGGCCTGAAGACGGCAAGAACTGGCCCTGCTCTCCTGGACTTGTCTGGGAAGTGAGGGGACCCCCGGCCCTGGGAGAAGGACTGATGAGACCAGGGTCCTGGAGGGTGCACGGGATGTGGGGATGGGGCGATCACAAGGAGGAAGAGCCAGGCCGGAGACACTTGGACTTGGGGCAGGAGTGGGCGTTTCTGTCTGTGGGAACAGAGCAGGAGGAGGCAGGGCAGAGAGGGCCCAGCACCCCGCTCTCAGCCCGCACCTACCTGAGCCGATGCCTTTCAGGTAAGGAAGGACTTTCTTCCACAGTGTCTTCCACACAAACGCCACAGCCACAGCCACAACCACGAATACGACCAGAACTATAATCCCTGTGATGATGCCTGAGAGGGAACAGGGAGAGGCAGGAGTCCCCATGCCAGAGGTCACTGTCTCCTCTGCAGCTGGGGTGTCCCCATTGGGCTTTGTACCTGATTCTTTGTGGACACACTTGATGTCACTCCAGGGCGTACAATCACTGACCGGGACCATCCCACTGGGGCACCTGGGTACACACAGGGAGGAAGAGGGGGGACTCTTGAAGGAAAGTTGGCCAGGTGGGATGAAAGAGGAGCTACCCTCCCTGCCCAATGTCCCTGAGAAGGCATCAGGGGAAGGACAGGCTCCTTGTGTCTGCATGGCCCCCTCATGCTCCCTGGTTGAGGCTGGGGAAGGGTCTGAGCATGCGCACTTCAGCCCCTTGGTCTCCCTGCTCTGGGGTCAGAGCTGCAGCTCCAGGAGCCTTCTGTGCTGGGCACACACTGAGCTTCCCTGGGCTGCAGGGGAGGCCTGCATTAGGAGGAGCAGCACTCCAGGGGAAGATCGCATGCCCATGTGGTCACAAGCAGAGCCTCATCCTCCAGCCAACCACAAAGGTGAGCTCTTGCCCCCACCTGTCTGCCCATTCCTCCCAGTCACAGCAAATACCAGGGGGCCAGAGAAGAGCAAATTACTCTTGGCTCCTAAAACCCAAATAGGGAAAAGACAGGTCTTACTGAGGGATCAGGGACCAGGGATGAGGCCAGCTGGGTGGGCTCAGCTCCTCATGGGAACTTAAGGGAGCTCCACCCATGGCCTGATTACAGCTTTTGTGGGCTGCAGGCACTTTTGTCGTTATGGGTCCCTGCCTGCATAAAAAATATTAAAAATTACATTTTAGTACTGAATTGGTATAAAGATGAATATAAGCCTGGCAGCATTCTACTCATTCTTCTCATTTCAAAAGAGATTAAATCATGCCGGGCGTGGTGGCTCATGCCTGTAATCCCAGCACTTTGGGAGGCTGAGGCGGGCAGATCACGAGGTCAGGAATTCAAGACCAGCCTGACTGACATGGTGAAACCCCATCTCTACTAAAAATACAAAAATTAGCCAGGTGTGGTGGCACATGCCTGTAATCCCAGCTACGCGGAGGCTGAGGCAGGAGAATCACTTGAACCTGGGAGGCAAAGATTGCAATTAGCTGAGATCGCACCACTGCACTCCAGCCTGGGTGACAGAGCAAGACTCCATCTCAAAAAAAAAAAAAAGAGAAAAGAAATGAAATAATTTCATGGGCCCCTAAAAGTATCATGGGCCCTAAGTCATGGCCTTCTGTGGGCAGTGAGCAAGTCAGCCTAGCCAAGGGGACTTGTGCTGGGGAGGGGTGGGAAGGGGCTGCTGCAGGGGGCAGGGGTGGGGACAGGCAGAAGGACCAGGAGGGGCAGCCACAGACTCAAGGATGCCCTATGGGAGTGGAGGCTCCATGGAGTCAGGGAGAGATGGGGGTACAAGGAGATTTGAGTCTTCCTGGGGTTCCATGGAGCTGCTGGGAGCCCCGCTGGCTGCCATCTCACCCTGTGCTGCACTTCCGGCATATCTCAGGGGAATCTTCTTCCTGGAAGGTGCCGTCTTCGCACTGACACACTGTGTCTGTGATCGTGGTGCAGGATCTTAGCTCCACTTTACCTAACGACAGAGCATAACGTTTGGGGAATGTGTTTTCCTGATGTGTCCCTCGACCCTTCCTCCCCACCCCAAGACCCTCCCACTCAGTTCAGTTCAGTTCGCCAAGGAGTTCTGAGGGCCAGTTTCCGCACTAGCACACTTGGGGCTCACAGAGGACACCCAACCTTCAGCTGTCACCAACACTTGGAGTCATATAAAAGGACCACGATCCATTATTGATTACACCAGATTAGAGGAAAGCATCGTTTAGGTGAAAGCATCATTTAGATAGCACGGTCAGTAGCAAGGGAGGCGCAGGGGCATCACCTGACAGACTCTGCAAAGAGAGGAGCCCTTGGGTGATTTCCCCAAAGCCCAGGCTTGCTGGGGAGCAGGAAGGGGACTGAGAACCTGCCAGGAGCACAGAGCCCGAGGGAGAGAGCCTGGCCCTGGAGCAGACCTGTGCCACCGCTGACACCCAGACTTTTCCACTCAGCCAGGCCTTCTCTGTGCTGTAATGATGCGCCCACCCCCTTGCAGCCGATAGTTTAAAAGATTTCCTTACCATGTAGCATATATTATACAAATAATTTCTGTTTTATTATTATTATTATTGAAACAGGGTTTTGCTCTGTCGCTTAGGCTGGAGTGCAGTGGCACAATCTCAGCTCCCATAACCTCAACCTCCTGGGCTCAAGCGAACCTCCTGCCTCAGCTTCCTGAGTAGCTGAGACTACAGGCAAGCGCCACCATGCCTGGCTAATGTTTATATTTTTGTAGAGATGTGGTTTCTCATGTTGTCCAGGATGGTTCTGAACTCCTGGGCTCAAGCAATGCCTCCCAAAGTGTTGAGATTACAGGCATGAGCCACTGTGCCTGGCCTATTTTATTTATTAAAAGACTCCAAGACAAAATCATGGAACAAGATATGATGAAGACCAAGGTGGGCCAGAATCTAGGTCTCCTTGATCCCATTTTAGCTACAACCTTTATGTCATCACCCTGCATTCCACCTTCAGGCATGGGGTCCATATGTTCTGTACCTGAATCACACTTTGTACAGCGAAAGCAGAAAAGGAGGTCATTCGAGTAAGTGGTATAGTCCTGTCCATTTTGGCAGGAGATACAATCTCTGCCATCTTCTGAGATATGGTATCCTGGGAGGGAAGAGAAAAGCTGGTGAGTGAAATATCACAGGATTCCCAGTAGCTGTCAGTGGTGGCTGGGGGAACTCCTGTTTCAGGCATGAGTGGAATCCAAACAGGGAAATCTCTACCTAGCTTGGTCAGTTCATCAATTCTGCATTTACACACCTTAGACCAGCACTGCCAAAATAAATATAAGCCACACATTTATTTATTTATTTAGGGTATCGCGCTATAGCCCAGGCTGGAGTGCAGTGGTGTGATCTCAGCTTACTGCAGCCTCGACCTCCCAGGCCCCCCACCTTCCCCCACCACGAGTAGCTGGGAATACAGGTGCACACCACCATGTTGGGTTAATTTTTTTTGTACTTTTTTTTTGTAGAGATGAGCGTTCACCATGTTGCCTAGACTGGTCTTGAACTCCTGGGATCAAGTGATTCACTCTCCTTGGACTCCCAAGGTGCGGGGAATACAGGTGTGAGCCACTGTGCCCGGCCCACATATGAAATTTAAATTCACACTCACCACATTAAAAAAAAAGCGAGAAGGGGTGAAGTTAATTTTAATAATGCATTTTAATTTAATGTACCCCAGATAATATCAGTTAAACATGTAATCCACATAAAACATTGAGATATTTTACAGCATGTTTTCATAGTATGCCTTCAAATCCTGTGTATATTTCAACTCACGGCACATCTCAATTTGCAGTAGCATATTTCAAGTGATTAGCAATCACATGGTCCTAGGGACTATTATATTGGACAGTGCCATCTTAGACCTTGGAAATGCACAGAGGACTGTCCTAATAGCTGTTCTGAATGAGCTCCCCCACCCCGTGGAAGATACAACCAGGAGCAGAAGTCATACAACAATGGGAAAAGCCTTCAAAAGTAAAGCTTACATCATCAGCCGTGGGGAGAAAATGGGAGGAAAAAGGGTCCTATCTCTATAGAGTCAAAGAATGATCCAAAAGGGGCACTAAAGCTGCCCTGGAATGATGATGTGTTTCAAAATTGGAAAGTGTGAGTTCCGCCAACTTTGCTTTTTTTTACAAGATTGTTTTTGGTCAGTGGGTCCTTTTTAATTCCATATGACTTTGAATATAAGTTCTTCCATTTTTAAAATAACACCACTGGGATTTTAATAGGGATTGCATCAAATCTGTACATGGACTTGGTAATTTAACACTATTTTGATCTATGAACATGGAATAGCTTACTGTTTATTTTGGTTTTCTTTAATTTCTTACAGCAATGTTTGATAGTTTTCAATGTAAAAGTTTTGCAGTAGCAAAGAACAATCCAAATAGGAAATTAAGAAAACAATTTCATTGACAATGACATAAAAATGAATAAAATATTTAGGAATAAATTTAACAAGGAGGTGCAAGACTTTTGAAAAACATTTGTCTACACATCCAAGAAGCTCAATGATTTCCAAGCAGGATAAGTTAAAAGAGAACTACACTGAGACACATTATAGTCAAATGGACAAAAGCCAACACAAACAGAAAATCTTGAAAGCAGCAATTGGCCCACTCAGTATGTACAAGGGAATCTCTATAAGGTTATCGGCTAATTTTTCACCTGGAACGACAAAGGCCAGAAGGGAGTGGGTAACATATTTAAAGTGCCAATAAACAAAAACACAAACACACAAAATTCTGCAACCAAGAATTCAATATCCAGCAATACTGTCATTCAAGAATGAAGAAGAAATTAAGACATTCTTAGATAAACAAAAGGTAATGAAGCACATTACTAGTAGATCTGCCCTGTGAAACGCTAAAAGGAATCCTTTAGGTAGAAATGAAATGACATTAGGTAATAGCTCGAAGGCATATGAAGAGATAAAGAACACTGGAAAAGGTAACTACATAGGTAAATATAAATGCCAGTATGCAGCTACTCAGGCTGCTATAATAAAATACCATAGGCCAAGTGGCTTAAACAATAGACACTTATTTCTCATAGTTCTGGAGATGGCCACCATCTTGCGGATGTAAACTCTTCCTTGTGCACACAAGAAGAGTGAGAGAGGGGGAGAGAGGGAGAGAAAGTTGTCCAGTGTCTTCTCTTAAAAAGGCACTAACCCCATTATGAGGGCCCCACCCTCGCGACCTCATCTAAACCAAATTACTTCCCAAAGGCACCGTCTCCAAATACTATTGCATTGGATGGCCAGACTTCAACATATGATTTTGGGAGACACATTCAGTCTATAGCACAGTATTATGCTACTTTTGGTTTGTAAATCCTCTTGTTTACTTATATGATTTAAACAACAAATGCAGAAAACGGTAATTACAAATTGATGTTAATGGGCACAAAATGTACAAGGATGTGATCTATGACAACAACAAGATGAAGGAGGAAAGATGGAGAAGTAGAGGAGTCCAGTGTTTGCATACCATTGAAATTATGTTGATATTATTCAAACTAAGCTCAAGTCCATCTCAGAAAGGGGCGAGTGGGTCCCCACACCCACCCTGTCTGATTTCCCCATTTTAGTATGTATAATTGGAATAGACATACTCAGCAGCTGGCACAATCCCCACCTTCATCCCCGGACATGTGCAGTGAAGACTATTCAGGTGGAAAAGACCAGGTGGAAGCCATCAGACTTGCATTTACTTAAAAATATAGTAAATAAAAAGCAATACCGGATGGGCATGGTGGTTGATGTCTCTAATCCCAGCATGCTGGGAGGTCAAGGCAGGAGGATTGCTTGAGGCCAAGGGTTGAAGACCAGCCTGGGCAACATAGTGAGACTCCATGTGTACATACACATACAAAATTATCCAGGTATGATGGTGCATGCCTGTAGTATTAGCTGCTCAAGAAGCTGAGGCAGGAGGATTGCTTAAGCCCAGGAGTTTAAGCTACAGTGGGCTATGATTGTGCCACTGCACTTCAGCCTGGGTGACAGAGTGATATCCTGCCTGTAAAGCACAAAAAAAACAAAAGCAATACCACATTCCTGGAGGGATTGCAGAGACCATTACCACCATCCAGGATGCATCTGTGGTGATTCCCACCACATGCCCATTGAACTTGCCTATTTGGCCTGTGCCAAAGACAGACGGATCTTGGTGAATGACAGTGGATTATCCTAAGCCTCACCAGGAGGTAATTCCAGTTGCAACTGCTGTACCTGATATGGTTTCATTGCTTGAGCAAATTGCTACATCCTGGTACCTAGTATACAGGTATTGAACTGGCAAATGCTTTGTTCTTCATACCTGTCAGTAAAGACTTCCAGAAGGAGTTTGCATTCAGTTGGCAAGGTCAGCAATATAACATCAGTATCCTATTTTGGGGATGCATCAACTTGCAGCCCTATGTCATAATTTAATTGGCAGGAATCTTTTTTTTTTTTTTCCTGGGGACAGAGTCTCACTCTGTTGCCCAGGCGGGAGTGCAGGAGTACAGCATGATCTCATCTCACTGCTGCAACCTCTGCCTCCTGGGTTCAAGCGATTCCCATGTCTCAGCCTCCTGAATAGCTGGGATTACCCATGCGTATCACATCCGGCTAATTTTTGTATTTTTAGTAGAGATGGGGTTTCACCATGTTGGCCAGGTTGATCTTTAACTCCTGGCCTCAAGTGACCAATCCACCTTGGCCTCCCAAAGTGCTGGGATTACAGGCATGAGCCACTATATCTGGCCTGCAGGGATACTGATGGCCTTTCCCTTCCACAAGATGTCACACAAGATGATCCATTACATTGATGGCATTATGCTGATTGAACCTCATGAGCAAGAAGTAGCAACTACTCTAGACTTACTGGTAAGGCATTTGCATGTCAGAGGGTGAGAAATAAATCTGACATTTCCAGGGCCTTCTACCTCAGTGAAACAAATTCCTAGTTGATGAACGCTATGGGGCACAAGGTATTCCTTCTATTCAAAGATATTCTAAGATAAAAGATAAATTGTTGTATCTGCCACCCCTACTCCCCACAACCAAGAAAATGATACAACGCCTAGTGTACTCTTTTTTACTTTCATGGCAACATAGCTCTCATTTGGGTGTGTTACTCTGGCCTATTTATCAAGTGACCTGAAAATGTGCTAGTTTTGAGTGGTGCTCAGAACAAGAGAAGGCTCTGCAACAGGTCTAGGCTGCTGTAGACATTTTTCCGTCACTTGGGCCATATGCAGGCCCAATGGTGCTTGAAGTATTGGTGGCAGATAGTAACGCTGTTCTGAACCTTTGGTAGCCCCCTCTAGGTCAACCACAGCACAAGCCCTTAGGTTTTGGAGCAAAGACTCACCATCCTCTGCAGATAACTACTCTCCTTTTGAGAAACAGCTCTTGGCTTGTTTCTAGGCCTTAGTGCAGACTGAATGGTTATCCATAGGCCAGCAAATTACTCTATGACCTGACTGCTCATCTTGAACCAGGTGTTATTTGCCTACCAAGCCATAAATTTGGGCAAGTGCAGTCTAAAATTTCCATTTCCATCTTCAAATGGAATTGGCATATATACAAAATTGGGCTTACGTAGGCCCTGAAGGCGCAAGAAAGTTACATGAAGAACTGGCCCAAGTGCCCATGATCCCCATTCCTGTGACATTACTTTCTTTTGCCCAGCCTGCACTTGTGGCCTCATAAGGAATTCCCTATGGTCAGTTGGCAGAAGAAGAGAAAACTTGGGCCTGGTTTAGAGATGGTTGTGTACCATGTACAGGTCACACTTAGAAGTGGACGTTTACAGCATCACATCCACTGTCTGGGACATCCCTGAAGGACAGTGGTGAAAAGAAATCCTCTAGGCTGGCACAATGTCTCATGCTGGTAATTCCAGCACTTTGGGAGGCCAAGGTGGGCAGATCACCTGAGGTCAGGAGTTTGAGACCAGACTGGCTGACATGGCAAAACCCTGTCTCTACTAAAAATACAAAAATTAGCTCGGCGTGGTGGCACGCCTGTAATCCCAACTACTCAGGAGGCTGAGGCAGGATAATCTCTTAAACCTGGGAGGCAGAGGTTCCGGTGAGCCCAAATTGTGCCACTGCACTCCAGCCAGGGCAACAGAGCAAGACTCCATCTCAAAAAAAAAAAAAAGGCTGGGTGCGGTGGCTCACACCTGTAATCCCAGCACTTCGGGAGTCTGACATGAATGGATAACTTGAGGTCAGGAGTTCGAGACCAGCCTGAACAGTATGGTAAAACCCTGTTTCTACTAAAAATACAAAATTAGCTGAACATGGTGGCACAGGTCTGTAATCCCAGCTACTCAGGAGGCTGAGGCAGGAGAATCGCTTGAACCCAGAAGGCGGACGCTGTAGCTAGCTGAGACTGCACCATTACATTCCAGCCTGGGCGACGAGCGCCAAACTGTCTCAAAAAAAAAAAAAAAATCCTCCCACTGGGCAGAACTCTGAGCAGTGCACTCGGTTGTTCATTTTGCTTAAAGGAAAGCATGGCTAGACCTGCAGTTATATACTGATTCATGAGCTGTGGTCAATGATTTGGCTGGATGGTCAGAGACTCAGAAGGCAAATGATAACAAGGAAGTCTGGAAAAGAGATATGTGGACAGACCTTTCTGAATGGGTAAAAATCATGAAGATATTTGTCCCCCACGTGACACAAATATCTTCACAAAAGGTGATCTCAGCAGGGAAGAATTTTTAATAATCAGGTGGATAGAATGACCTGTCCTGTGGATACCAGTCAGCTTCTTTCCCCAGCCACCCCTGTCACCACTCAACAGGCTCATGAACAAAGTGTGCATGGTGGCAGGGATGGAGGTTATGGATGGGCTTAACAGTATGGATTTCCCTCACCAAGGCCAACCTGCCTATAGCTGCTACTGAGTGCCCAATCTATAGGCAGCAGAGGCCAACACTGAGTCTCTGACAGTGCCATTCAGAGGGTCAATCTGCCAGGTACCTGGTGGCAGGTTGATTTTTATACTGAACCATTTCTATCATGGAGGGGGCAGCATTTTTACTGGAAGACGAGCTTATCCTGCATATAGACTTGCCTTCCCTGCACACAATGCTTCTGTCAAAACTATCCTCTGTGGACTCACAGAACGCCTTATCCACAGTCAGGGTATTCACATAGCATTGTTTCTGACTGAGGGACTCACTTCACGGCAAATGAAGAGCCCACTGTAATGGGCCTGTGCTCATGGAATTCACTGGTCTTACCACGTTCCTCCCATCTCAAAGCTGTTGGCTTGAAAGGATGGTGGAATATGACCTTTTGAAGACTCATGTATAATGTCAGCTGGGTGGCAGTACCTTACAGGGCTGCAACAAGGTTCTCCAGGAGGCTGTCTATGCTTTGAATTATCATCCAATACATGGGGTTGTTTTCTTCCATTGCTAGGATTCACGTGTCCAGGAATCTAGGGGTGGAAGTGGGAATGACCCCACTCCACATTACTCTTAGTGACCCGTTAGCAAAATTTTTGCTGCCTGGTTCCTCAACCTTACGCTTTGCTAGAGCTCTGAGTTTCAGAGGGAGGAATGATTCCATGAGGAGACACAACAGTGATTCCATTTAACTTGAAATTAAGACTGCCACTTGCCCACTGTGGGCTCCTCATGCCTCTGAATCAACTGGCAAAAACCAGTTACACAAACCCTGCGGGCTGGATTGATTGATTCTGACCACCAAGGGGAAATTGGACTGTTATTCCACAATGGACGTAAGGAAGAGGATGTCTAGAATACAGGAGATTCCTTGAGGCATTTCTTAGTGTTGCCATGCCCGGTGATTAAAGTCAATGGAAAACCACAACAGCCCAATTAAGGCAAGACCACTAATACCTCAGACCCTTCAGGAATGAAGGTTGGTTCACTCTACCAGGCATAGAGCCATGACCAGTGAGGTGCTTAGCGAGAGCACAGGGAATGCAGAATGCAGAGTGAAAGAAGCCTGTTATAAATACCAGCTACGACATAACCAGCCAAGCTAACAAGGATTGTAATCGTCGAGTATTTCTTCCTTATTGTGTTATGTGTGTGTGTTTACGTGTAAATATATGTTAAGCAAATATCTCTGTTTTCTTCCTTCTCTTATCCCCTTGTTATGTGACATAGATATTTGAATGTATATCATAGTATTTAAGTACTGTTCACTTTACAGTATTTATGTTCCAAGGGTATCAAGGAGAGGGGTAAACGCCACTCGAGGACTTTGCATCCTCTTCTGGAGAAAGGGTTAGTGCGTTTTCAGTTGTATACAGGATAGCTGTATTATGTTAGGTGGAAATATAATCTTGTTATTGCCGTTACTTGGAGATTAAGTTTGGTTTAAAAGAACTTCAAAGCTTTAAAAATTCTGTATTAGTCAGGGCTCTCTAGAGCAGGGGTCTCCAACGTTTTTGCCACCAAGGACTGGTTTCCTGAAAGACAATTTTTCCACAGACTGGAGTTGGGGGCATGGGAGTGGTTTCAGGATGATTCAAGCACATTACATTTATTGTCACTATATTTCTATTATTACTACATTATAATATATAATGAAATAGTTATACAACTCACCATACTGTAGAATCAGTGGGAGCCCTGAGCTTGTTTTCCTGCAACTAGACGGTCCCATCTTGGGGTGATGGGAGATAGTGCCAGATCAGCAGGCATTAGATTCTCATAAGGAGTGCTCAATCGAGATCCCTTGCATGTGCAGTTCACAGTAGGCTTTGCGCTCCTGTGAGAGTCTAACGCTGCCGCTGATCTGACAGCACGTGGAGCTCAGGCGGTAACGCTCACTCTCCTACAGCTCACCTCCTGCTGTACAGGCTGGTTCTTAACAGGCCACAGCCAATACTGGACCATGGCCTGGGGTTTAGGAGCCCCTGCTCTAGAGAGATAGGGATTTATCCTGAGGAATTGGTTCACATAACTGAGGAGGCTGGCAAATTCTAAAGGTATAGGATAGGCCAACAGAGAAGAGTCGCAGCTCAGGTCCAAAGGCTGCCTACTGGCAGAACACCCTCTTTCTTGGTGGAGGTCAGTCTTTTTTCTATTGAGGCTTTCTAACGATTGGATGGGACCTGCCAACATTATGGGGGTAATCTGCTTGACACAAAGTCCACTGATTTAAATATTAATCCCATCTAAAAATAAATAAATAAATAAATAAATAACCTTCACAGAAACATCTAGGATAATATTTGGCCAAGAATCTGGGTAACCAAGTTGACACACAAAACAACCAACACAAGTCAACCTTGCAGCACACATATACACAACCTGAAGATCTACGTTAGTGGTCACACAATGTGCAAAGATGGGATCTATGGCAGCAACCATGGAAAGCCGGAAAGATGGAGCTGTGCGGGAACACAGTATTTGGACTGCAATGATGTTATGTCGGTATTATAAAACTACCTTTTTAGACACTTAAGAAAGTAATTGCAATCTTCATGGAAACCAATAAGAAAATAAATTTTAGGCTGGGTGCATGGCTCATGCCTGTAACCCCAACATTTTGGGGGGCCGAGGCAGGTGGATGACTTGAGGTCAGGAGTTTGAGACAGCCTGACCAACATGGTAAAATCCTGTCCCTACAAAAAATACAAAAATTATCCAGGCGTGGTGGCTACTCCCTGTACTCAGGAGGCTGAGGCAGAAAAACCGCTTGAATCCGGGAGCCATAGGCTGCAGTGAGCTGAGATCTTGCCATTGCACTCCAGCCTGAGCGACAGAGCAGATTCTGTCTCAAAAAAATAATTTTTTATATATATATATATATATATAAAGATATATATCTTTAAGATAAAGATACGCATATATATCTTTAAGATATATTAAAATAAGTATATATTTAAATATATATATTAAATATATATACATATACAACAATATATCTCAGAAAAAATGAAAATACATTTAAAAATATGCAGAAAAGAAAAGAAGTGAGTCAAAATGGTACCTGACAAGAAATAAAGTTTTTTTTAAAAGTGGTAAGGGAGGAATAAAATATATATAAGACATAAAGAAAGCAAATAGCTGAAGAGCAGAATAAAATCCTCTCTTGTCAGTACTGTGTTAACTGAAAATAGTTTAAACTCTGCAATTAAAAGGCAGAGAGTTTGGCAGAACGAGTAAAAACAAAAGCAAAAAATAGACCATAACCTATCTATATGCTATCCACAACATTTCTGAATTATCTTTATTAATATTGAAAGATACTCTAAAAAAACCCAGCTTACACAAACCTTACTTAATAATGTATCATTATGATAGTGATTCGTGTCGCTGATAAAAATGTGATTATTTAATAATAGTGTTGGGGCAACTAAAAAGGTGGCTGGAAAATAATAAAGTGTCTCCTCTTATAAGAAAATAAAGTCCAAGTGGCTCAGTGACTTAATTACAACATAGGAAACCACAAAATGACTGGAAATACACATGAGAATTTTTTTTTTTGAGACACAGTCTCACCGTCACCCAGGTTGAAGTACAATGGCGCAATCTTGGCTCACTGCAACCTCTACCTCCTGGGTTCAAGTGATTCTCCTGCCTCAGCCTCCCAAGTAGCTGGGATTACAGGCACATGCCACTACACCCAGCTAATGTTTGTATTTTTAGTAGAGATGGGGTTTCACCATGTTGTTCAGCCTGGTCTTGAACTCCTGGCCTCAAGTGATTCACCCCTCGTGGCCTCCCAAAGTGCTGGGATTATAGGTGTGCATCACCATGCCTGGCCTTATATGGGAATTTTTACTAGAAGTTTGGAAGTGGCACAGTGGCTCACATCTGTAATCCCAACACTTTGGAAGGCCAAGGTGAGAGGATCTCTTGAGCACAAGTGGGTGACACTACAGTGAGCTATGATCCTGCCACCGCACTCCAGCCTGGACAACAGAGTGAGATCCTAGAATCTGAAAGAATTCATGTGACTCAATGATTTTTTTTAAAAAAAGCTAACCTCTTAGCAGGAGTGAAGAAAACCTAGCAGAACCAGTGTACACATGGTATTTGTGTCATGAACAGATTCCTGACCTCATTCACAGGAAGAGAAATGCACATTTAGTGGATTTTGCATGTCTCAGTCCTTGACACGTGCTATGGGCTGCTCCCTGTGGCTGGAAGAGCATCTCCCCTCTAGGATGAAAGTTCCGTGGACTGCTGCTGCTCAGCCCTTTGCAGTCCTGTCTCCCTGGCCTACCATCTCTGAGAGTAAATCCTAATGGGCTCAGCTGTGCCACTCCTTCTCAGTATTTACAGCTTTTTCCCAGTGGATACCCCCAAGACAGAGGCTTCAAATGTCACCTATGTGCTAGAGTCCCCAAATGTGCACTGCTTGCCCTGCCACACACTGTCCCTGCAGAGGCTCAAGTTACCCTGAGCAGTTGAATTTGGTGCCTCATCGTCCTCATTCCCCACACGTCATCCATTCACACTCCAAAAACGTCTTGGGTCCTTCCTATTCCCCTCCAGCTTCCTGATCTTGACCCCCAATCACAGCAGTAGGTGCATTTACAGATGAGTTTCAGGCTAGGTTCTTCCTTCTCCATGCTCTGCTCCTGACAAGCCTATGCATGCAATGAGGGTGGGCCCTCAGGCAAGCCTTTCCTGTGGCCCTTAGTCATGAAAAAGAAATGCAAATTTGTAAACATTTTAAAAACCACTGCTTGCTACACTTGCCAGCTTTGGAAGCCTGCATGCAGCAATCAATTCTTAACTCATACACACAGTGGGGGGAAGAGGGAAAGAAGTAAGAGGTGAACAAAACAGTCAAGCACACCTCAGGCGAGGTTCCTGCTGCCTCTCTGGGGGCTCAGATGACATTGCGGGGCACCACAGAACATCCCAGAGGAGTGCTCCACACTCAAGGCCCTCCACCTGCTTCCTGTCTTACTCCGATTCAATCTCGGAGTGAGCACTCAAGATGCACATCTAATGCTGGTGGCCCCCTGCTGAAAACGTCTCAGGGACATCCATCACTCCCGAAATAAAATCCAACTTCCTCTGTGTGGGATCTGCCCCCACCTGCCTCTCCCCACGGCAGCTCCCTGCCTTTGCTCCATCTTCCCCAACCCCTGCCCCCGGCAACTGCTTCTTTGGAAGCCTCCTAGGAGCACTCTTTCTGGCTCTCTGCACTCTGACCCTGCCCACCTGCGGATGTCAGCCCAAAGTCACCACTGCCTGGAGGCCTGACCAGCCCCATCTCTGTCCCACTCAAGTCTCCCTCAAGGTTCCTACCAGTCTCTTTGGCTGTCTTATTCATTCGTGTGTTTTGACACCAGCCCAGCAGGAAGGCTCCAGGAGTACAGGGCCTCATGCTGGAGGCGCCCAAGGCTTCTCCGTGGAATGAAGAACCAGGAAGTGCAAAGGAAATAGCCTGGAAGCTCATGGAGACAAGGGGAGGAGGGGCAAGGATCAGAGACCCATCTTGAACATACCAGGTGGACACAATCCGTATTTGGGGCTGAACCTCTGTCGTTGTGGGGCCGCTCTCTGCTGGGGAACTAGGTCTTGTTGGGTGACTGGAACAGAGTCAGCTGAGACCTGTGGGGACAAAGCAGGGATGGATGTGAGTGGCTTCCAGACCTCACTCCTCCCAGGATCCGTCTCACATTCCCTTCACCCCAGGCACCCAGACTAAACAGAACCCTCATCTTTCTTGCAGCTCTCAGCTCTCAAACATTCTTTTGTGTTTGTTTGTCCCTTTGTATTTCAGAGAAGGCCAAGTAACATACACTTGAAAAACTCTTCTAAATATGTTTATTCCAGAAAATGTGGGCAAGGAAAGTTTTTAGAAGAATACACAAATCACACGTGATATTCTCAACTAAAGACAGCATCCATTAATATTTTGTCTCATTTACTTCCACTATTTTTCCATAGGTATACATATGCTCCCTCTCTTTCTCTCTCATTCTCTCTCTCTCACACAGACACATACACAGACACAGGCACACATACACGTTTTTACAAATGGGGGTTATAATATAGAAAACTTTTTTAAAAATGGGATATAAAATCAAACATTAAATAAGGAACTTCTGATTTTAAAAGGTGCCTGACATACAGACCCATGGTTAGATCAGAGAGCCCAGAAATGAACTTGCACATACAGCCATCCATTGCTCAACACTGTTCTGAGAAAAGGATCGTTAGGTGATTGTACTGTGTGAACATCAGAGTGTGCTTACACAAACCTAGATGCTGTAGCCTGTGACACACCTGGCCTATATAGCCTCTTGCTCCTAGGCTACAAACCTGTGCAGTGTGTTACATAACGGTATGGAGCCACCATCATATATGTAGTCCATTGTTGACAGAAATGTTGTTATGTGGTGTATGACTGTATATGATCAAGTAATTTTTGACAAAGGTACCAAGACCATTTAATGCAGGGAAGACAATCTTTTTTAAAAATGGTCTTGGGAAATCTAGATATTAACTCATCATGAAATAATGACCTTGGACCCTTAACTTACATAAACACAATAAACTAACTCAAAATGAATGAAAAATCTAACATAAAAGTGAAAACCCTAAAACTTAGAAGAAAATACAGGAATAATTTTTCATGACCTTGGATTTGAATCGTTCATTGGTAGTGTATAGAAATGCAACTGATTTTTCCTGTTGATTTTATATTCTGCTTCTTTGATAAATTCATTTTTAGTACTGTTAAAGAAAAATTTAAAAACACAGTTTAGATATACCCCAAGGCCAATCTTGTATAACCATGTAGCCGAAACTTAAGACATCCTGATATCCGTGAAACACCAACTGTAATCATAAAAAAGCCCCACAAAATGTAAGCTTTATATCTTTATCATGAGGTTCAGTGAAATTAAACCAAGCAGCTATTAAAAAATCAGCTTAAACAGCTCTGATTGCCTTTAAAAAGAATGTAAATTTTTAACAGTCAATCACGAAATTGTCAAAATACATCCTCCTTTATAAACTATCCTATACCTGCTGTAAGGCAAGTCTCTTACTACTTGATTTGAAATCTCCTGGCTTGTAATCTATACTGTCTCTTACTGTACAACAATAAATTTCAAATTTTTAAAAATTTGATATAATTTTATATTTGGAAGTTTAATTTTTTGTGCAATCTTTCAGATTTTCTACCAGTAAGATCGTATCACCTGGAAACACAGATTATTTTACTTTTTCCTTTACAGTTCAGATGCTTTTATTTCTTTTTCTTGTCTAATTGCTTTGGCTAGAACTTCCAAGCTGTGGGGTTTTCTTACATGGTTTTTATGACATTGTGGAAGTTTCCTTTTATTCTTAGTTTGCTGAGTATTTTCATCATGAAAGGGTTTTGAATTTTATCAAAGGCTTTCTCTGTATCAGTTGAAATGATCATGTGTCTTTTTCTCATGCAATGTATTACACTGTTCAGTTTTCATTTGTTGAAACATTCCTGCATTCCAGACATAAATCCAACTTGGTCATGGTGTGTAATCCATTTAAGGTACTGTTGAATTCTCTCTGTTAGTATTTTGTTAAAGATTTTTGCATCAGTTAGGGATATTGGTATGTAGCTTTATTTTCTTGTAGTGTCTTTCTCTGCTTGGATATCAGAGCAATGCTGGCCTCACAAAAAGAGTCAAGAAAGGGTCCCTTCTCTTCAAGTTTTTGAAAGAGTTTGAGAAGTAGTGGTATTAGCTCTTCATTAAAAGCTTATTAGAATTCACTAGTGAATTCTGTCAGTTTAATAGTTTTGAAGAACCAATGTTGGCTTTGTTGATTTTCTCTACGGTTTTTCTTTTTTTCTTTTTCTTTCTTTCTTTGAGACAGAGTCCCGCTCTGTTGCCCAGGCCAGAGTGCAGTAGTGTGATACTGACTCAATGCAACCTACATCCTTGTGGCTCAAGTGATGCTCCCACATCAGCCTCCCAAATAACTGGGATCACAGGAGTGCACCCCGACACCAGGCTAGTTTTTGTATTTTTTGTAGAGACAGAGTTTTGCTGTATTCAGGCTGGTCTCAAACTGCTGGCCTCAAGCAATCCTCCTGTCTTGGCCCCGCAAAGTGCTAGGATTATAGGCCTGAGCCACCACGTCCGGCCTCTACTGTTTTTCTATTCTCTATTTTATTTCTCTTCTAATAATTATTATTTCCTTTATAATGCTAACTCTGGGTTTGGTTCATTCGTTTTCTAATTTCTAAATTTGTAAACTTAGCTTGTTGATTTATGATCTTTCTTCTTTAATTAAACCATTTCTGGCTATAAATATCATAGGTGGAATCAAATAGTATATATGCTTTTCTGTCTGGTTTCTTTCACTCAGCATAATTATTTGAAGTTCGGTCATATTATCATGTGCGTCAATATTCCATTTCTTTTTATTACTGAGTTGTATGGCAGAATTAATATGGTAATATTATTATAAAATGTAGGAGACTTGAAATAATATAGATTCATTCATCTCCACTACTCATTCTTTCTGCTATAGTTGTCTCAGGTATGTACATATGTTACAAACCCTACAAAGTGTTATAGTGTTATATTACTTGATAGTGAATATTTTCAAGAAATTAAGAGGAAATGATCATTCTTAATATGTGCATTCATGTTTCTATTCCTGATGATCTTCCTTCTTTCCTTAAGATCCATGTTTCTGACCAGGTGAGGTGGCTCATGCCTGTAATCCCAGCACTTTGGGAGGCCAAGGCGGGTGGATCACCTGAGGTCAGGAGTTTGAGACCAGCCTGGCCAACATGGTGAAAACCCTGTCTCTACTAAAAATACAAAAATTAGCTGGGCATGGTGGCGGGTGCCTGTAATCCCAGCTAGAAGGCAGACGTTGCAGTGAGCCAAGATTGCACCATTGCACTCCAGCCTGGGTGACAACAGAAAAACTCTGGCTCAAAAAAAAAAAAAAAAAAAATCCATGCTTCCATTTCATTTCATCTCTACTCAGATTGAAATTTTTAGCATTTTGTGTACTGCAGGTCTGTGAGCAATGATGTATCCATACTGTCTCCAACAGCACATTCAGGTTCTTAATTTTTTTTTTTTTTTTGAGACTGAGTCTCACCGTGTCACCTGGGCTAGAATGCAGTGGCACAATCTCAGCTCACTGCAACCTCCACCTCCCAGGTTCAAGCAATTCTCTTGCCTCAGTATCTCAAGTAGCTGAGATTACAGACGTAAGCCACAATGCCCAGCTAATTTTTTGTATTTTTAGTAGAGATGGGGGTTTTACTATTTTGGCCAGGCTGGTCTTGAACTCTTAACCTCAGGTGATCTGCCCACCTCAGCCTCCCAAAGTGCTGGGATTACAGGCATGAACCACCGCGCCCAGCCTCAGGTGTCTAATTCTTAAAGCCATTTATGCCCATTTACTCCATCTTATTTGGCAAGGACCTCGGCCAAGTCTCAGATTAGGAACACTAGAATCCACCAGTAACCTCTTTCCTTTTCTTAGCAAACCCACCGCATCACCGGCCTGCGTTATCATCATCATTTCCCTCAGGTCCGCCTCAGCTGCCACTTGCCTCCTTCACAATAATGCAACCTGACCCACCCTAATCCCTCGAACCCATCCCAAATGCTGCCCAGGCCACACCGGAGGTCACCACCTAATCCACTCGCTATTGGGTGAACAACGATCTTTGAAGTTCGGGTCTAACGGGGAATGTCCCCAGTGAAAACTTGACAAAAGCCCTGGTAACTCTGGGCCTGGGCGATCCTTCGCCTTTTTTCAGACCCTCTATTTTGTCCTCGGCCTGCCTGCCACACTCTCCACCTCTAACATTGAACACACTCTATGAGCAGGCTGAGGACACAACATCCACGTTAGTGCAGCTTCCTAGTCCACATTACTCATTCATTCACTCAAAGAAGGCACGTAGGCGCCTGGTGACCACACATGCAAGGAGCTGTGGAGTATCAGGAACACAGCATGGCCCTCCCTTTCCTTAGTACAGTTTCCATTCACAGGAGCTGAGGCACTGCCATCATGAACCCTAAAGTCCATGAACGTGCAAAGAGTCTGGAGGGGCTACCCGGGGAGAGGCGACAAATGCCATCGGTGGCAGGGACAATAGTGGACATACAGCAAAGAGTTCACACAGACAGAATCCCAGACAGACAGAAAGCCAATGTAATGGGGAAGGAGAGTAAAAACAAGAGAGGTACTGCTGAATTAATATTGTAATAGATTATGAAACGTAGGAGACTTGAAATAATATAGATCCATTCATCACTATTCATTCTATCTGCTGTGCAGTCTGTGGTCCTCTCTGATTTCGATGAATGGGCATGTGGCCAGAGATGTGTGGCTGTGTGGGTCCACAGATGTGGGCTCATGGGGATGTGAGGGTGTGGGCATGGTTAGGAGAGAGAAGGAAAACAAAAATGGGGGAGACCAGGCGCTTGGCTTATTTCAGTTCTTGCCCCATTGAATTCTAGGGACCCTGTCTCCTCCCGGAAATGAGTCATTGGCGGAGTTTCCTTGTCTTGTGACTCATTCATCTGTGACTTGGGCTGACTTGGTTTATACCAAGTTTGAGACTAATACCTGCTAATGTTTCTGGTCACAAATTAACCCAAGTAAGCTCTTCCTTCTTCTCTGGGTCACCCACATGCTTACAACTGCCCTGGAAAATCACAGTTCCTGCACAGGCTGTTGTGTGAACTGAAAGTGTCAGTATGTATGGAGAGTGCTTAAAACACAGAACTTTAAACGCATGTTTTGATTAGTACAATCAGTGTTGATTTTAAGCAAACCATATTATACTGGCCAAAAATACCATGACCTGGAGCCTTGAGACTGCTCAGGCTTCCTCTGTCAGAGTCCAGTATGGAGGGATGACATCTCTGGAGCCAGCACGGTGGCTCTGGAGGTGGGAGAGGTGACAGTGGTAGGACCTCATGCTTCCTGAGAGTTATTTAGCTCCCTGCTATCACTTGCTCCATCGGACCATGGGCTCCAGGGAGCAGTATTCACACAGGGCTCATCTGTCCTTCCCCCACCCATGCACAGACTTTCCCAGAGTAAAGGGCTGCTCATCTACCTGATGAATGAATCACTTCCCTGACAAACACAGGCAGTAAGGCTAGATGTGGCCTCGGCTCCCTGCGTAAGGATAGGCTCTAGCTGCACCAGAGACAGAGGACCCTGTAGCACTCTGTAGACTGTTGAGAACCACAGGCAGGAGCTCCCAGAGGCCAAGTGCAGAGCAGAGTCTGGGAGAAGCAGCTGCCCGGAGGACTCCGGATCCATGCAGAGGACACATCCAGTGTCTGCTGAGACTGACTCTGAGTGCCTGAGAGGAAGCCACCCTGGGGAGGAGAGACCACCAGACACAGTGGATGGGCCAGGATTGTGGCCCACTCAGGGCTGGGAGAGCTGCATGCTCCCCTTCCCACAGTGGACAGACAGACCACACACCAGGAGTGCTGGTTAGTTACCATCAGAAGTTGACCACTGTACTCTTAGTAGTTACCTAAATGAGCCCCTGAATAAGATAACTGCACACAACGTATAGTTATAACTAGTTAAAAGCTAGTGTTGGAAGAGCAAACTGATACTCAGTTTTCTAATTGTGACCAGAATAATACTCAGTGGACTTCGAAAGAACACAATGAAGTTCAGTACCCAAGAAAGCAAAATTCACAATGTCATGGAATAAAAATGTACTATGCATGGGCTGGGTGCAGTGGCTCACGCCTGTAATCCCAGCACTTTGGGAAGCTGAGGCAGGTGGATCACGAGGTCAGGAGTTCAAGACCAGCCTGGCCAAGATGGTGAAACCCCATCTCTACTAAAAATACAAAAATTAGCTGGGCATGGTGGCAGATGCCTATAATCCCAGCTCCTCGGGAGGCTGAGGCAGAGAATCACTTGAACCCAGGAGGTGGAGGTTGCAGTGAGCCAAGATCATGCCACTGCACTCCAGCTTGGGTGAGAGAACCAGACTCCATCTCAAAAAAAAAAAAAAAAAAAAAAACAACTATACATGAAAAAAGACAGAAAATGTCCCTAAAGGCAGGGGGAAAAAATGAAATCAACAGACACAGTGGCAGTAATAACAGATATAATGGCGTGGATAGATTAAAAAACTTAAAACAGGTCATCTAAAGCTTACAAATAAACTCAAGGATATTTTAAAAACAAAACAATAACAATACCAAAATCATAGTTTGGGCATGGTGGCTCAGGCCTGTAATCCCAACACTTTGGGAGGACAACGTGGGAGGATTCCTGAGCCCAGGAGTTTGAGACCAGCCTGGGCAACATGGTGAAACCCAGTCTCTACTAAAAATACAAAAATTAGCCAGGTGTGGTGGCAAGCGCCTGTGGTCCCAGCTACTTGGGAGGCTGAAGTGGGAGGATCACCGGAGCCCAAGAGGTTGAGGCTACAGTGAGCTCCGACTGTGTCACTGCACTCCAGCCTGGGTGACAGAGGCCTGACCTCATGTGACCCTGTCTCAAAAAAAGAAAAACACAAAGATGATCAGGAAATAGATGGAAGATACTAAAAAGGCCAAAGGAGAACCTTTAAAGTTAAAAATATATATATCTGATATACGGTAGAAGAGATTAACGGCAGGTTAGCTTCTGCAGAAGCAGATCGATGACTTGAAGAGCTCTCACTAGGAACCATCCAAAGTGAAACATAAAAAATGATGCGGGAAGAAAAAGAACGGATACTAAGTTAGCTCTGATACAAAAATCTAACATTCTAACATAAATGTAAGAAAAAACAGGAAGAAACAGAGTACTTGAAGAAATAATGGCTGAAAATCTTCCAAGTAGAACATAAACTCTACAACCCCAAATCCAAGAAATTCAACATAACTCTGTTGTGGCTTTCTTTACAGAAAAATCTTACAAGTAGAACACAAAGTGTAAAACTAAAAATCCAAGAAATTCAACCCAACTCTGTTGTGGCTTGCTTACTCTCCCTTCCCTCCCCTCCCCTCCCCTTCCTTTCCCTTCTTTCCAGTTTCTCTGTTGTCTCCCAGGCTGGAGAGCAATGGCGCCATCTCTGCTTACCACAACCTCCACCTCCTGTGTTCAAATGATTCTCCTGCTGCAGCCTCCCAAGTAGCTGGGATTACAGGTGCCCACCACCACGCCAGGCTAATTTTGTATTTTCAGTAGAGAGGGGGTTTCAGGCTGGTCTGGAACTCCTGACCTCATGTGATCCACACGCCTCAGCCTCCCAAAGTGCTGGGATTACAGGCGTGAGCTGTTGTGGCTTTCTTTACAGAAAAATCTCCAAGCAGAACATAAACTCTAAAACCCGAAATCCAGGAACTTCAACACAACTCAGCTGTGGCTTTCTTTACAATCTTACAAGTAGAAAGAACATACAAGTCCAAAGGCAAAAATCCAAGAAATTCAACACAACCTTGGGCAAACAAACCAAGTCACTGCAAACTAGTGCTAAGAAAAATCCTGGTTGATACAGAGGTTTTACTAGTTTTCATAAAATGTATTTAGAGATGTACTCATTTTCTACTCCTTGGAAAAGTTTGCCATGTTTGGATTTCCTGTTCCTTGCATATTTGATTAAACTTCCTGTAAAAGTTAAAAAAAAGGAAAATTCTGAAAGCTGCCAGAGTCCAAAGATCCACTACCCACACAGAAGCAAGATGCCAGGGCAGCCGAGGCCCATAGAAACCACAGCAGCAGGAGGAGGCAGAGGCCCCTGTACACCCGCTTCATTAGGACGGTTCCCACTCTACCTCCAGAGGTGAGACCAAGGACACAGAGTGGTGTGAGGTGGAAGCAGTGAACTCAACATGAGGTGTGTAACAATATTCCAGTACACCTCCGATACTTCACAGTGACATTCTTCTGGGTCAACACCAGCATTCCCCTGACCTTACTTTCCCAGTTCCTCCTGTTAGGCCTGGCCCCACACACTTTCACCCTCTGAGCTGCGTTCTCCTCCGCTGTAAAACGTGATGCAATTTACCACCGCTCCCGGCCCCTGCTCCTGGCCCAGGCTGTGTTCCAAGTGCTGAGCACACCATGCTGTTCCCTACAGAGCCGACCTTCCTTCCCTATTAACACAGAGACCTGCCTGGGGGTGGATAGAAAGGTCCTTCCCAGACCAAAATGCAGCTGCTATCAAGCAGGTCCGGCCCCAAGTGCGTGATTTAGGAAGACTTCCTCTTTCTAAATCTCGTTTCCCGAGGAACCCCAAAGAGTGGCATTGGCGGAAGCCCCGGTCAATCTGGAAAGAACCGCACATGTTTTCGTCCTGAATGTCTTTAGGCTCCCGTACCCGCTTCCTGTGTGAGACGCGTCACCCCCAGCTCCTGAAGGAAGCAGGGAACCCGGGTCTGGCTGCCAGATGGGGGTGTGGTGAGCCGCCCCGCGCGCTTGGGGGCGCAGCCGCCAAGGAGGGGAAGGGACCTCTCCAGCTGCGTCCGCGACCGCTCCAGCGCGCGGAACAGAACCGCGGGGCCGCAGCGACCACAGGAGAGTTTCTGGTTGTAGCCTTGTCTGTTCAAAGCGAACTGCAATGAGCATCTTTCGGAATTCATTCGAAGGCGCAAAAGAAAAAGAAATGAAGGCAGGAACTGAGCGAGAAAGGAAGGGAGGGAAAGAAAGGAAGAGAGAAAAAAAGAGAAAGAAAAGGAAAGAAAAGAGAAGGAAAGTCCGACGACCTCTCCGTGGCTTCCCGCGTCTTCCAGGGGAATTCCCACCTTGCCGCCCTCCCCTACTGGATTCCAGGATTTACCGCAAAGCACGTGCTCTGCCCTTTCCTGGCCCGGGTCAGACCTGTCCAGCCCGGGACCCCGCTCTTCCCCAGACTCCGACGACGACGGGTACGTCTTGCCCGGACATGCCCCGGCAGGAGACCCAGGCCAGGCACCCCCGCCGTGCCCCCCACTCTCCCTGCCCCCTCCTGGCGCCAGGCGCGCTCTTCCCAGGGACCGCGGCGGGGACTCACCGACAGGAGCACCGAGACGACGACGCACACAAGGGTCTTGGGAGTGCGGAGCCCAGACATGGCTCCCCGCGCTGTCCTGGGTCTCGGGCCGCGCCCTTTCTGGGCCCCCGAGGGGGCCGGGGCGCTCTGTCTCCGCTGTCCGACGGCAGTAGGAAAGGCTCTTCGTCCCCCAAGCCCGCGGGTTTCAGCCTTTAAAGTAGATAGGGCATTGCCCGTGTATTCGTGATTGCGGAAATGTCCCTAGAGTGTACGGGGTTCGCGGGACGCGTGCTGATTTCGTGTGTGAAGGATGAGTTGTGTGGTGCGGCGCCGCTGCACTTTCACCGCCCCGACAGGCGTCATTCAGGGAGGGACGAATCAGAGCCGGTATTCAAATTCCACCACAGGTCGGTGACAATAAATAAATAAATAGCCTCGTCAACGCCACCCTCTGCAAGCACGTCCAAGTGGGGCGGGGAGGGGAAGAAATGAAACGAACCTTTGCCCAGGCGGCGGCGCCCCGGGCTGTGGTTTGCTTCTGGGTCCTCCTGTGCGCCACAGGACAAGCACCGAAACTGGGGAGAATGAGCTGGGGGAGGCGCGTGGGGAATTGACGCCTCCCACGGTCGCGCGCTGCGCTGCGAACAGGGTCTTGAGGTTCAGAGTCTGCTTTCCAGGCGCCTCCTGATCCTCTCTCCTTCCCAGGACACCTGTCCCTCCTGCCTACCTTCCTTCCTTTTTTCCCTCCCTTCCTTCCTCCTTCCCTTCTCTCTTTTCTCTCTTTTTCTTTTTTCTTTTTCTTTCTTGAGGTTTATTTTTTGAGACTGCCTCTCTGTCACTCAGGTTGGTGCACAGTGGTATGATCCTGATTTACTGCAGCCTTCCTCTCCCGGGATCAAGCAATGCTTCCACCTCAGCCTCCTGAGTAGCTGGGACTACAGGACTGCACCACCATACCTGGCTAATTTTTGTATTTTTAGTAGACACGGGATTCACCATTTGGCCAAGCTGGTCTCCAACTCCTGAACTCAAGTAATTCACCTGCCTCAGCCTCTCAAAATGTTGGGATTACAGGCATGAGCCCACCGCACCTGGCCCGTCTTGCCTTTTTAAATGCATTTAAATGCACAATCGCTTTTTAAAATTTTGGAGCTAACCTAAAGCACAGTAGCTGTTTTACGGTAGTACACTAAGATTGATCTCCTTTTTAACAAGGGTATTGTATTTTACTGCATGGGTGAGCCACAGTTTAATTCACTGTTGCCACCTAGGAACAGCTGGTGAGATACCATCCTGACTTTGCCTCTGCTAATTCCACCAGCATTGTACTGAATACCCTTGTATGTATCGTGTGTCCACATATCCATGTGCACCAGCTTATTGGGCACCTCCTTAGAAGTGGAATCCTTAAATGATTTCAGAAGTTTCTTTAGATGTCCGCAAATTTTCCTCCAAAGACCAGTGAACACAGTTTATACTCACACCTAGTCCACAAATGTGCCTCCCTACACCCTTGCTACACTTAGCTTTTTTTTTTTGAAATGGAATCCTGCTCTGTCGCCAGACTGGAGTGCAGTGGCACGATCCTGGCTCGCTGCAACCTCTGCCTCCCCGGTTCAAGCGATTCCCCTGCCTCAGCCTCCCAAGCAGCTGGGACTACAGGTGTGTGCCACCACACTCAGCTAATTTTTTATATTTTAGTAGAGACGAGGTTTCACCATGTTGGCCAGGATGGTCTCTATCTCCTGATCTCGTGATCCATCCCCCTCGACGTCCCAAAGTGGTGGGATTACAGGCATGAGCCACTGTGCCTGGCCACATTCTTTACTAGTCTAAGAAGTAAAACATGATACATCACATTGCTATGTATTTTCATTCCTTCCCTACATATTAGGGATTTTCAAGGATACAGTAGTTTTTTGATACTGAGAGTAGATGACCAGGGATCCAGATGAGACAGCAGGGGAGGGCGACAGGGAGAATGAATTCCCAGCTGTGCACTTGGGAAACTGGTGAGCTGGGGCCAGTCCCTGCCACCTGCCTCTGTGAATGGAGATAAGGTCTGTGGCCTCAGGCTGTCAGGATGATATCACATGAGCCTGCAGCTGAGCTCAGTTCCTGACCCAGGTCCTGGCTCTGTCAATGCTGGGCTGGCCCAATCTCTGTGCCAGGTCCGTCCACTCCGTCCCTCTATCAAAGTAGGAATCAAGAAGATTCGTGGTCTCAGGCTCTCAGGCTGTCAAAGAGTACTGAGATTGAAGGAAGTGGATGGCTGGGCCCTGCCTTGCTCCCCCTCCAGCTCTGTGACTCTGATGCGGCCCCAGCTCTTTCCTGTAAAATAAGCAGGAGATAAAAATTTTCAGCAACCCTGTGTAAACTTCAGCAGTTGTGTAACAGATGTGGGAGGACAAATTGCATCCTCAGGGCTGGTGTCAGTCACTCTGGACTCTAGATCCCCAGGGCACGTGTCCTCCACCCAGCAGAGGATGCACGTGCTCCTACCTGCACCTCCATACCAGCTCGCTGAGCTGGGGCAGAAGCTTCTGAAGACTGGGGTAGGGGGGTGGGGGGGAAGGGGAGAAAAAGACTGGGGTAAAGCGCCATGCAGAGTTCAAGTGAGGACAGTGATGGCACTGCAGGGCCACAGCCTGGTTCACCTGCCATGTTTCCCGTTGTCCTAGTAGGTGCCCAACACAGGCTGCAGTTTGAGGAGTGAGCAGGAAACGTCTCAATCCACGTGGCCCCAGATGGCTGCTCACCCACCCTTTACAGAGAGACCACAGTTCCAGTTCTGATCCTCTCTGTCTGTATCTAGGAGTGGCAGGGCAGTGAGGCTCTAGCTTCCAGGTTGGAGATGGGGACAGTGGGGACAGTGGGGACAGTGTCATGCCTCAAGCCTGTGCTGTTGGGCAGCTGGTGTCCTGCTCGTCTGAGACTGCACGTCTTCATGTGGTGGATTTTCCCAATGATCCAGAGAGAGGAGGGCAGGTTGTTTTCCCTGTTTTACAAGTGGCAAAAATGAGATTCAGAAGCAGTATCTCTAGCATTTTTGGCTTCACCTTCTGTATAATAGCAGCCGTATCTGTGCCTCTGCATGGCTAGAGTTCTCTGAGCAGCTGCTTCTCCAGATCTCTGCCCTGCACTTGGCCCTCTGGGAGCTCCTATGGTTCCTCAGCAGAGTCCACAGGGCTCTTTGGGGTCCCCTCCCTGTGCCACAGCCTGGAGCCTGTCCTTAGGTGGTGAGCTGAGGCCACCACTGCGCTCATCTTATGGGCTTGGGGGGAAAGGGATTCACCCAGGAAGTAGACAGTGAGCCCTTTACTCTAGGAACACCTGTGCCTGGAGTCTGCTGGAGCCAGGGAGGACAAACGAGCCCCATGTGAGTCCTGCTCCCTGGAACTCAGTGTGGTGGGAGAGGTGACAGCAGGGATCATATCACTAGTAGGAGGTAGTATGAGGGAGGCCTGAGATCTCACCACCCTTGCCTCCCCTCCTCCAGAGAGGCCATGCTAGAGGCAGGCCACAGAGGCGATAGGATGTGGTACTGTTGGCCTAGAAGATGTGGTTTGATTATAGTCACCACTGGGGTCAAAGAGGGAAGCTAAGCTCCCCTTTAAGGGCTTTTTTTTTTTTTGCTGAGCCTGAGAATTAAATTGACATAAGACAGGTCCAAAGAAAAAAGCACACACATCTATTTAATGAAAGTTTTACCTGCCACAGAAAAAGCAGTGAGATCAGTTACTTATATACTGAATTAGCCCAGGTAACTTGTGAAGAAGCAAGTAAATATGTGGGAGGCTAAAAGATAAGAGTGATTCTATTCTTTTTTTTTTTTTTTTTTAACATCTGCTCCTTTAAGGAATAAAAAAGACAAGCTTACCTTTCAAAATGCATTTTATACGTGTATACAATCTAAATTTATTTTTCTCTCTTTATCCCTGAATATTTTATTATTTTATTTTACTTCAAGTTCTGGGATACATGTGCAGAACGTGCAGGTTTGTTACATAGGTATATACATGAGCCATGGTGGTTTGCTGCACCTATCAACCCGTCATCTAGGTAGGTTTTAAGCCCCACATGCATTAGGTATTTGTCCTAATGCTCTCCATCCCCTTGTCTCCCACCCCCTAACAGGCCCTGGTGTGTGATGTTCCCCTCCCCATGTCCATGTATTCTCATTTGTTCAACTCTCACTTACGAGTGAGAACATGCGGTGTTTGGTTTTCTCTTCCTGTGTTAAGTTTGCTGAGAATGATGGCTTCCAGCTTCATCCATGTCCCTGCAAAGGACATGAACTCATCCTTTTTTATGAATGTATAGTGTTCCATGGTATATATGTGCCACATTTTCTTTATTCAGTCTATTATTGTTGGGCATTTGGGTTAGTTTGTAGTCTTTGCTATTGTAAATAGTGCTGCAATAAACATACATGTGCATGTGTCTTTACAGAATTATTTATAATCCTTTGGGTATATACCCAGTAACGGGATTGCTGGGTCAAATGGTATTTCTGGTTCTAGATCCTTGAGGACTTGCTACACTGTCTTTCACAATGGTTGAACTTAATTTACACTTTCACCAACAGTGTAAAAGTGTTCCTATTTCTCCATAGCCTCGCCAGCATCTGTTGTTTCTTTAATAATAATCACCATTCTAACTGTTGTGAGATGGTATCTCATTGTGGTTTTGATTTGCATTCTCTAATGACCTGTGATGAGCTTTTTTTACATATGTTGGTTGGCTGCGTAAATGTCTTCTTTTAAAAAGTATCCGTAAATCTCCTTCACCCACTTTTTTACAGGGTTGTTTTCTCCTGTACATTTGTTTAAGTTCCTTGTAGATTTTGGATATTAGACCTTTGTCAGAAGGGTAACTTGCAAAAATTTTCTCCCATTCTGTAGGTTGCTTGCTCACTCTGATGATAGCTTCTTTTACTGTGCAGAAGCTCTTTAGTTTGAATAAATCCCATTTGTCAATTTTGGATTTTGTTGCAATTGCTTTTGGTGTTTCAGTCATGAAGTCTTTGCCCATGCCTGTGTCCTGAATTGTATAGCCTAGGTTTTCTTCTAGGATTTTTACAGTTTTTGGTTTTACATTTAAGTGTTTAATCTATCTTAATTTTTATGTAACGCATAAGGAAGGGGTCCAGTTTCTGTTTTCTGCATATGGCTAGCCAGTTTTCCCAGCACCATTTATTAAATAGGGAATCCTTTTCCCATTGCTTGTTCTTGTCAGGTTTGTCAAAATCAGATGGTTGTACATGTGTGGTGTTATTTCTGAAGTCTCTGTTCTGTTCCATTCTATATATCTGTTTTGGTACCAGTACCATGCTGTTTTGGTTACTATAGCCTTGTAGTATAGTTTGAAGTCAGGTAGCATGATGCCTCCAGTTTTGTTCTTTTTGCTTAGGACTGTCTTGGCTATATGGGCTCTTGTTTGGTTCCATATGAAATTTAAAGTAGTTTTTTCTAATTCTGCAAGAAAGTCACTGGTAGTTTGATGGAAATAGCATTGAGTCTATAAATTACTTTGGGCAGTATGGCCATTTTCATGATATTGATTCTTCCTATCCATTAAGCATGGAATGTTTTTCCATTTGTTTGTGTCCTCTTGTATTTCCTTGAGCAGTGGTTTGTAGTTGTCCTTGAAGAGGTCCTTCACATCCCTTGTAAGTTGTATTCCTATTTTATTCTCTTTATAGCAATTGTAAATAGGAGTTCACTCATGAATTAGCTCTCTGCTTGTCTACTGTTGGTGTATAGGAATGCTTGTCATTTTTGCACATTGATTTTGTATCCTGAGACTTTGCTGAAGTTGCTTTTCAGCCTAAGAAGTTTTTGGGCTGAGACGATGGGGTTTTCTAAATATACAATCATGTCGTCTGCAAACAAAGACAATTTGACTTCCTCTTTTCGTATTTGAATACGCTTTTTTTCCTTCTCTTGCCTGATTGCCCTGGCCAGAACTTCCAATACTATGCTGAATAGGAGTGGTGAGAGAGGGCATCCTTGTCTTGTGCCAGTTTTCAAAGGGAATGCTTCTACCTTTTGCCCATTCAGTATGATACTATGGGTTTGTCATAAATAGCTCTTATTATTTTGAGAGATGTTCCATCAGTACCTAGTTTATTGAGTCTTTAGCATGAATGGATGTTGAATTTTATTGAAGGCCTCTTATTATTGAGATAATCATGAGGTTTTCATCACTGGTTCTGTTTATGTGATGGATTATGTTTATTGATTTGCATATGTTGAATCTGCCTTGCATCACAGGGATGAAGCTGACTTGATCACAATGGATAAGCTTTTTGATGTGCTGCTGGATTCAGTTTGCCAGTATTTTATTGAAGATTTTCCCATCTATGTTCACCAAGGATATTGGCCTGAATTTTGTTTTTTTGTTGTGTCTGTGCCAGGTTTTGGTATCAGGATGATGCTGGCCTCATAAAATGAGTTAGGGAGGAGTCCCTCTTTTTCTATTGTTTGGAATAGTTTCAGAAGGAATGGTACCAGTTCCTATTTGTACCTCTGGTAGAATTCGGCTGTGAATCCGTCTGGTCCTGGGCTTTTTTTTTCTTTGGTTGGTAGGCTATTAATTACTGCCTAAATTTCAAAACTTGTTATTGGTCTATTCAGGTATTCAACTTCCTCCTGGTTTGGTCTTGAGAGAGTATATGTGTCCAAGAATTTATCCATTTCTTCTAGATTTTCTAGTTTTGTGTAGAGGTATTTTTAGTATTCTCTGATGGTAGTTTGTATTTCTGTGGCATCAGTAGTGATATCCTCTTTATCATTTTCTATTGTGTCTATTTGATTTTTCTTTCTTTTCTTGTTTGTTAGTCAAGCTAGTGGTCTATCTATTCTGTTAATCTTTTTAAAAAACCAGCTTCTGGATCCCCTGATTTTTTGAAGGGTTTTTCGTGTCGCTCTCTCCTTCAGTTCTGCTCTGATCTTATTTGTTGTCTTCTGCTAGCTTTTGAATTTGTTTGCTCTTGCTTCTGTAGTTCTTTTTATTGTGATGTTAGGGTGTTGATTTTAGATCTTTCCAGCTTTCTATTGTGGGCATTCAGTGCTATAAATTTCCCTCTTAACACTGCTTTAGCTGTGTCCCAGAGATTCTGGTACATTGTCTCTTTGTCCTCAATGGTTTCAATCAACCGTAGGTTTGGTCTTTTCACATAGTCCTATATTTTTTGGAGGCTTTATTTCTTTTTTATTATTTTTTCTCTAATCTTGTCTTCATGCCTTATTTCAGTACATTGATCTTCAATCTCTGATATCCTTTCTTCCACTTGATTCACCTACTGATTCTTGTGTATGCTTCACAAAGTTTTTGTGCTGTGTTTTTCAGCGCCATCAGGTAATTTATGTTCCTCTCTAAACTTGTTTTTCTAGTTAGCAGTTCCTATAACATTTTATCAAGGTTCTTAGCTTCCTTGCATTGGATTAGAACATGCTCCTTGAGCTCAGAGGACTGTTTTATTACCTACCTTCTGAAGCCTACTTCTGTCAATTCATCAATCTCATTCTCCATCCAATTTTGTGCCCTTGCTGAGAAGAGCTGTGATCATTTGGAGAAGAGGCATTCTGGTTTTTGGAATTTTCAGCGTTTTTGTGCCGGTTTTTCCTCATCTTCATGGTTTTATTTGCCTTCGATCTTTGAGGCTGATAACCTTCAGATGGGGTTTTTGTTGGGGGTGTCCTTTATGTTGATATCGATGTTGTTGCTGTTTGTTAGTTTTTTTTTTTCTTTTCTTTTTTCTTTTTGAGATGGAGTCTTGCTCTGTTGCTCAGGCAGGAGTAGTGCAGTGGCAAGATCTGCTCACTGCAACCTCCACTTCCTGGGTTCAAGTGATTCTCCTGCCTCAGCTTCCCGAGCTGAGACTACAGGCACCCACCACCACACCTGGCTAATTTTTGTATATTTAGTAGAGACAGAGTTTCACCATATTGCCCAGGCTGGTCTCAAACTCCTGTGACCTTGTGATCTTCCTACCTTAGCCTCCCAAAGTACTGGGATTATAGGTGTGAGCCACCACACCTGGACCCATGTTAGTTTTTCTTCTAACTTTCAGGCCCCTCTTCTGCAGGTCTGCTGCAGTTTGCTGGAGGTCCACTTCAGACCCTGTTCAGCTGGGTATCAGCAGTGGAGGCTGCAGAACAGCAAAGACTGCTGCCTGGTCCTTCCTCTGAAAGCTTCACCCCAGAGGAGCACTGGCTTGATGCTAGCAGGAGCTCTCCTGTATGAGCTGTCTGTCGACTTCTGTTGGGGGTTTCTCCCAGTCAGGAGGCATGGGGGTCAAGGACCCACTTGAGGAGGGTCAGGGACCCACTCTGTCCCTTAGCAGAGCTGGTGTGCTGTGCTGGGAGAATCCCTCTTGTCAGGATCAGCTACTGTCTTCAGAGCCGGCAGGCAGGAACGATTAAATTCACTGAAGCTGCACCCACAGCTGCCCCTTCCCCCAGGTGCTCTGTCCTAGGGAGATGGGGGTTTTTTGTCTGTAAGCCCCTGACTGGGGCTGTTGCCTTTCCTTCAGAGATGCCTTGCCTAGTAAGGAAGAATCTAGAGAAGCAGTCTGGCCATAGCCAATTTGCCATGCCCAGCCCAGACCTCCCAGACTCCTTAGCACTGTCAGGGGAAAACCACCTACTAAACTCTCGGTAATAGTGGATGCCTCTTCCCCCACTAGGCTCGATCATCTCAGGTCGACTTCAGACTGCTGTGCTGGCAGTGACAATTTCAAGTCAGTGGTTCTTAGCTTGCTGGGCTCTATAGGAGAAGGACCCACTGAGTGAGACCATTTGGCTCCCTGGCTTCAGCCCCCTTTCCAGGGGACTGAATGGTTCTGTCTTGATGGGATTCCAGGCGCCACTGGGGTATGAAAAAATACTCCTGCAGCTAGCTCGATGTCTGCCCAAACAGCCACCCATTTTTGTGCTTGAAACCCAGGGCCCTGGTGGTATAGGCACAGGAGAGAATCTCCTCATCTGGAGATTGCAAAAACCAAGTATAGCAACCCAGCTGGGTAGCACAGTTGCTCACAGCTTCCTTTGATCTAGGAGGGAGGTCCATGGCTCCTCACACTTCCCGGGTGATGCGACACCCCACCCTGCTTCTGCTCCCCTCTGTGGGTTGGACCCAGTGCCAATAAGATGAACTGGATACCACAGTGGAAATGCAGAAATCACCCACCTTCTACATTGGCCTGGCTCAGAGCTTCGGACAGGATCTGTTCCTATTCAGCCATCTTGGCCCCTCCCTCCAAGCCAAAGCTCTCAAGAGTGGTTCTATTCTAACAAGGTCTGCACAGTACTCTATTGGCCTCAACTTCTCATCCCCCAAAATAAGGAGGTCGTCTCATGTTTCCCAGTGGACTTTCATCTCCTGCTTTTAGGAAACACAAAAGAGGTCAAAAGGATCTTCTTGCACCTGCTGTTTTTCAATGGTCTTTAATTCGTAATAGTCAACAGGCCAGAGTAGGCAGGGTGAGATGACTTACACCTATAGTCCTGCCAAGGCAGGCAGATTTCTTGAGCCCAGGAGTTCAAGACCAACCTGGGAAACATAAAAAAAAAAAAAAAACCTGTCTCTATAAATAACAACAACAGCAACAATACCCCACAGAAAATCAGCCAGGTGTGGTGGCATGTGCCTGTAGTCCCAGCTATTGAGGAGGCTGAGGTGGGAGGATCACTTGAGCTGGGGAGGTTGAGGCTTTAGTGAGCCGTGTCACACCACTGCACTCCAGCCTGGGAGACAGAGTGAGACTCCATCTCAAGGAAAAATTCCTTTAGTAATGATTATGCTATTCAGAGTTAGCACTGAAATATAGCACTTGTCGTAAGCCAAGCCCTGTTCAGAGCCATTCATACAAATTCACACATTTAATTATCACAGCATCTGACTGTGCCAGAACTGATTAAGCTGGTTCTCTTATGTGAGACACAGATCAACTCAGTAACTTGCTGAAGGTCACACAGCTATTCCCTGGGGGATGGGGGCCGGGGGCTGGGGAATGGGTGAGCCAACCTCAGGGAAGCAGCACCCACTGCCCCGATGGCTTCTGCTGCCTTTCCCAGGGGAATATTTGGTGCTCAGCTCATTCTGGGTCACTGCTGGGAGGTCTCTGAGAGCTCATTTAATGCCACTTCCTGTTTTCAGGAGAGAGAAACGTGAAGTTTAGAAAACAAGGGAAGTGACTTTCCCAGACTCATGCAGCTCTTCAGTGGCTGGCCCTGGTCTTTTAGTACAGGGACAAAAAGAAACTCCATAAACCTCAGAAATAGATCCCAGGCCAAAGGAAGTCCAAGAGAACGAGTCTGAGTTGATATGTGGTCTTCTGAGTCACTGCTCAGTTCAGGGTCAACTGGCAGCTTTAAGGAGGTATGTACCCTGCAAAGGAAAGAGAAGTATGACTAGCCTAAGGGAGGCTGATGGCCACACTGGGCTGTGGAACCACCTACCTACTGCGTCACTAGTGGGGGATGCGCATGACCAGGAAACCCCCAGTTAATGACTCATCTGGGGAGGATCCTGGATCAGCAGCAGGGCCTTGCAGGAGAGGAGCTGAGCAAGCCTCCACCCTCCTCCCTTCTCATCTTCCTTCTCTCTCCACCATGCCTCTGGCATGCTGCTCTCTCTCTCACACACACACACACATGCACACACACCAGGAAAAAGTTCCAGTCTGATGCAATTCTATGGACTGACAGCCGCACAACTCTGGCCACACTTCTCCCTCAATCAGAGGCCCGCATCCTGCACGGCCTCATGCCAACCTCACTTGTTTTTACTTCCCTCCCGCATTACTTTGATTTCCTATCTGTCTAGGATTCTGTCTGTGTGAACTCTTTCCTCTATGTCCACTATTCTCCCTGCCAGCGATGGCATTTGTCACCTCTGCCCGAGCAGCCCCTCCAGACTCTTGACGTGCTCGTGGACTTTGGGGTTCATCATGGCAGTGCCTCAGCTCCTGTGAGTGGAAACTGTGCTAAGGAAAGGGAGGGCCGCACCGTGTTCCTGATATTCCACGGCTCCTTGCACATGTGGTCGCCAGGCACCTACATGCCTTCCCTGAGTGAATGAATGAGTGACGTGGATTCTAGGAAGCTACACTAACGGAGGTGTTGTGTCCTCGGCCAGCTTGTAGAGTTAAACATGAGAGGTAGGGAGTGTGGCAGGCAGGCAGACGACAGAACAGAGGATCTGAATAGAGTGTGGAGGATCACCCAGGTCCAGAGTCACCAGGGCTATTGTCAAGTTTTCACTGGGGACATCCCCCATCAGATCATCAGTGATCAGATATCATTGTTTGTCCAGTGCAGAGTGGATTAGATGGGTAACCTCCAGACGTGGCCTGGGCAGCGTTTCGGATGAGTCCCTAGTGGTTAGGGTGAGGGTCAGGTTGCATAATCGTAAAGGAGGCAAGTGGCGGCAAGGCAGACCTGAGGAAAATGATGATGATAATGCAGGCCGGTGATGCAACAGATTTGGTAAGAACAGGAAAGAGGTTCAAGGTGGATTCTGGTTTTCCTAATCTGAGACTTGGCTGAGGTTGTTACCAAATAGGCATAAATGGCTTTAAGAATTAGGAGCATGAGGGGCCAAGTGTGGTGGCTCACGCCTGTAATTCCAGCACTTTGGGAGGCTGAGGTGGATGGATCATGAGCTCAGGAGTTCGAGACTAGCCCAGCCAACATGGTGAAACCACATCTCTACTAAAGAGACGAAAAATTAGCCAGGCGTGGTGGTACACTCCTATAATCCGAGCTACTCAGGAGGCTGAGGCAGCAGAACCGCTTCAACTCGGGAGGTGGAGGTTGCAGTGAGCCGAAATCGCCCCACTGCACTCCAGCCTAGGCAACAGGGCAAGATTCCATCTCAAAACAAACAAACAAACAAACAAACACAAAGAATTAGGAATGTGAATATGATTTTGGAGACATACGGACACTTCACTGTTAGTAGACTTGCAGGACACAAGATGCTTCAGGCTGAAGAGACATGACACCAAATGGAAGCCTGGATCTTAAGGAAGAAAAGAAGGTCAACAGAAATATAAAGGTGGGGGAAATGTAAAGGATTATTATTTCCTCTTAGTTTCTTGAAAATATGTACTATCAATGATAACACTGCTGTGAGGTTCATAAAGTACACATAGTTAAGGCTTAGGAATAGTGGATGGTGATGAATGGATCTATCTTGTTGCAAGTCTCTTACGCTTTACATTAATATCACACCATTCATTCAGCAACACAACTCAGCCATGAAAAGGAATGCAGCATTGCTGCACAGGACCACAGGGATGGATTTCAAAATGATCCCGTCATGTGAAAGAATCCAAGCAGAATACATACCACCTGATTCCACTTTTTATTAAAATGCAACTAATCTATTGTGACAAAAAGCAGAATTGTTGCTGGGGACACAGAAGCAAAGCAGAAGAGCAGGTTTCACTGAAGAATGAAGAAATTCTGGGGGGTGGTAACATGTCATTATCTTATCATGGTCATAGTTTCACAGTGTATACATACATACACCTCAGTCTACCAAACTGCACACCTTAAAAAGGTGTATTTTGTTTCATATTCATTATACCACAATAAATCTATTTTAAAAAAAACTTTAAATAGAATATAAACACTTGAGTGTATACTGTATTCCTTACAGCACTTGCATATAGATCATGGAAATATGTGCACATAACAGTATCCAACTAAAATGGAATCCTAAAAGGTAATTAACATTTAAACATGCAAGGGAGAGATCCAAGATGGCCAATTAACAACAGCTCAGGATTGTAGCTCCCAGTGAAAGCGCAGACAGCGAGTGGACGCCGCACTTTCAGACGAATTTTTGTTGCCCACAGACCGGGAGATTCCCGGCGGAGGAGCCACACGGGCCGCCAGCATGACTTTTTTGGCCGGCGTGGCGCTTCTCGGCGCGGAGTATAAGGGACAGGGTGCCCTTTGAGTCGGGCTCGGCTGGTCCCATCCCCACAAGTAGAACAGCAATTGGAAGCGCTGAGGACTGAGAGTTTCACAGTAAGCACAGCTGAACCAGGAAGGTCCAGCTCTGCGGGGAAGGGGCGTCCGCCAAAGGAAAACTAAGAAACAGAAAAAACTTCATCACCGGGCGGAGAGATCCAAGATGG